>MU745398.1:33278-51528 GCA_026770625.1 Nicotiana glauca
CTCCAAATAATCAAGGCAGCATTTTTAAGATATTCAAGACGCTGGATCTACTGGCTCATAAACCAGCAAGAGAAACAGAAGCTGCACGAAAGATTCAAAAGCATTTAAGAAAGAAGTAACGTCAAGCCTTGAATTTTATGTGCTTCTCTGTTTGGCTCAAAATTTTCCTACCCCAGGGCGCCAAAGCAAGCCTATTAAGCATTAATCTCAGCATTACACTGATGCTCCCTGCTGCAACTTCTTCGGCCCCAAAACATGTTCGAGCAGGTAGTTTTCTCCAATCTCACATTCATTTTGTCTTGGTCATTTGAAGTGGACTGTGACTGATTAGAAGTTTCATCTTGAGTGTCATTTTCTCTGGATTCCAAAGTTGGGGAAGGTCCTTCATCACAAGTACACAAAGGGATTGCAACAGAAGGAAATGGGCTACAAGTCACAGGACAGGAAAAATCAGAAGACACTGAAGCAACACGATTCTTTCTAATTTCATGTGCACTAGAGGGTGTTGATCGATCTTGCTCACGAGGATGAAGCATGCACGGTGTGCATAAGCTAAGGGATAGATGTAACTTAAATTCCTTTGCAGGAGATCCAGGGAGTTTTACAAATGAGACAATGCCATGTCTGCAAAGTGGACATGGGATGGAGCCAGGCGGACCCAATAATTCAGATGGGATGTTGCTTGCAGAGCAAAGATAGAGTGCACATCTTACACACAATTGATGCCCACAACCTGAATATATCGAATACAAAATAAAAGTTCAATATATATTAAACAAAGTAAATGCTCTTTTATTAATCAAGAAAGCTCTTTTAATTTTTACAGGGTCCATAGTGTCATTTTAACTGTTATCATCTTCTCAAGTTCCCAACAATGTATACCAGAAAGATAACAACTGTGCGATTATCTAATATCACCTACGTAATAAATAAATTTTCCAAACTCACATTTTCGGATTCAGCACAACATGACTGCAGTTGGTATGAACATGACATTGCTATATTGGTATTAATGCGGAGATCGCATGGTACCCATTTTTTCATTACTCCTTTTGCTCCATTTTGTGCGATACTATTATTATTCGGGCAGTCGAACAATTTGGTCTTTGAGTACGAGTATTTCAAACTTTTTAAAATAATTTGAATTGTTGACTATACTAACTTATAGCACTTATCACGTTATCTTCAAACATGTAAATCTTATTTGAAATTTAGGAGTTTGGACCCTCGTATTCCAAACTCCTTCACATAAAACGGGACGGAAAGAGTATGTCAAACAGATTTCAAAGAGCACCAATCAAGTTGCTTTACCTTAAGCACAAGATTGGATCAGCAGATATTCCTTATTGGATGAGTTGAAAAACATCAACTATAACAAAACTAACTTAAAACAACTTCTGTATCTTGACCTTTTTTAAAAAAAAAACTAAAGTGTATAACGGCAGTCTCTAGACCAACTTACAAGCACCTCGACAATTCCAACGGGTATCTTTATCCTTCCACCAGCACAACAACACCACCACCACCACCCAGTATATAATCCCACAAGTGGGAATCCTTCCACCAGCACATGTATTGGATAATTATCTCCGCAAAAGGTTTAGGTAGATGGGAAGAAATCTCCTGGCATTTTTTCGCATCTATGGAGTTTAAACTTTGATCCCTTAAGATTTTCATGCCAACTTCATCTGCATACCCTTGGGTGAAACAACAATATCTAGACATGATAGGTCTTGAGTGTGCATAATGGCTTAATTTTGAGAGTGTTCCTCACATATTATGTGAGGAAAGGAGGAACGCAGTTCATACTCATGTAAAAATAGATAAGGTTGCTTAGTGCTTGATTGTGTATGAAATAAAAACCTTTGATTAGAGGGGAATATTACATCATTAGTCAGGTTCATATCAATCAATCAACTATGCCTTAATTCTAAATTAGTTTAAATTTGGTTGCATGAGTTCTTTCTATGTATCCATCAGCTTGATTCAGACAAATCTCATTCCAATACTAAATAATTAGTCTTACGCCTAGTTCTCTCAATTATTCTTAGCTTTGCATTGATTTTGAAGTATTCTAGGTCTTTGAGACAACTCTCTTTCATATGATTTTAGGTCTATCTCGTGTTTTTTTTACCACATTCAATCATCGTAGTGGCACACCTATTGATCTATATAAGGAGGTCGATGTATAATCAAGCTAAAATAGCTCATGCGACCTTCTCTAATTTTATCCTCTATGTTACTAGCAATCTTTATCAAATGTAATCTTTTCTGATCTTGTCAATCTTGTACGAGACATATTCATCTTAATACTAGCATTTATACATACCTATCTTGTGGATAGGTTGGTCCCTAGAGGCCCAGAGTTCGCTCCTATATAACATTGCAGTTATAACCACATTTAATAGAAATCTCTCTAATTCATATACTGAACAACATCAAATTGAAAGGAAATATTGGTACGAACCTTCGGCAGCCACTGAACATACCCTCTCCAGGCAGACGGCACAAGTATCAGAATCATCAGACGAAGTTGTTGAAGACTGCAAACCACTCTCTCTGCAGAAAGTGCTCACAACGATCAGTACTAATGTATGGTTGACATTTAATTTTAGACTACCTATTAGATTGACAGTCATTTAAACACACACACACGCAATGGGGCAGGAAAAAACCCCACACCTAAAATGTTTCCCAAAGAAAGATCAGAGAAATCACAAAGAGAAGAATAAAACAAGTGCCTGTTCTATCACTTATGCAACAGCCACTACTAACAGTCAAATAAAAATCAGCAAAGCCTAGCATTCAAGGTCAACACGTTCCATCAGTGGAAGGCGAAAGAGAATGGTTAAGGTGTTTTTCAACATGAATAACTAACAGATCAGATATCACAACCGAAGAAAGTTTCCATTGAATATCCGCAAGACAAATGGTTAAGGTGTTTTCTTCTTTTTTTGATTGTTTGGTTAAGGTGTTAATACGAGTGGGAAAAATCATAATATTTCAGGCTTATGTCTTCACAAGCTAAAAAGCTCCATTAAACCTTTATGCTGTGCATCACACAGATAGAATGCACAGAAAAATATACATTTCAAAGCTTTTGAACAATCCAACAATGCGTGTCTAGTGACTGTGAACTGCTTGTTACAAACCTATAGCAATATATGGAGTATCCTTTTGCAGTAATGAACGCACAAAATCCTTAGCAATCATAGTCATATTCTCATCCAGCAAAGACCTCACTTTGTTTAGTTATCCTAGCATATGTAACATTGTCAAACAGATTTTGCAGCATTGACAATGATTCATTTCTATTGATGTTTGCATCTAACAGTTCAGTTTATCATCAATGGCATCTATTGATGTAACAAATTTGATGCACCAAAACATATTTCAACAAAACCACTTCAGATGACAAAGACAGATAGTTCAGAAATAAGGCTTTTTTTTTTGTAAAGAAAAAATATATGGAAACCCCACTCCCCTAATCCTGTACCTACAAGCCGAAAGTGGCAGTTTCCCCCATTTGCTTCTTGGTAACTCAAAACCCTACTTATATAATTATGTTTGGAAGTGGAGGGCCCTAACTACAAGGCTATCCCTCGCTTATCACTACAAAAAATTAGCTTTATGCATTGCAGAAAAGGTAACTTCCATTTACCTTGCGATGTTAAGCACGCTTAATAGAGGCAACGATAAATAACTTGAAGATGGAAAGGGTGGAATTATTGAATCAGAATTTGGTGCAAGTAACGGTTCAAGCCAATGACGCCCCCACATCCTGGCAACATCGAGAGGAAGCCACCTGAAAGAATCTAAATATCTGTTGAGTGACATCTGAAAATTTACAGATTTGAGAGTTTAAAGTGAGAAGAAAGTTCTGCACAGATTACCCATTGCAGTTCAATGTCAATCGACTGGCACCTCTTGCAATAAGGATCTGTAGGAACACAAAGTAAATTTTCATTTAAAAGTTAGCAAGGATCAGAATTGCATCAGAAAACAATAATGCAGATACCAGGAGGGGCCTAAAGTAAACATCTTTTTCTTCTGGCAATTAAAATAATAGATATCAGTGGGAAGACGAATTAGCCAATCACCTGACAGCATTTTAGATTTCCTCCGCAGGCAGCATAGTGCAAAGGAGTACTTCCAGCTCCTAGAGAATAATTTTTTTGAAAGCATGTCAATTAAGAATCAACCAAAAACATTTAATCATGCCTCGAGCGAGCTTTTACCTATCAGATCCATCGATGACCCATAGTGAAATGTCACAGCTGATACATTTGCATTAAGATCAAGCAGGAGCTGGACACAATCAAAATACCCATTCAATGCAGCCATATGAAGAGCAGTAATACCACCATCAGCAGCTTTACTTACAAACTTTGACAGAGCACTGCAATGAAACGGAAGCAATAAAGCAATCAGCCAAGTATATGAAGCTTACCAGATAGAATTGTCCAAATTTTCCATGAATAATCCAAACCCTCAAATGTCAAAGAATGTGTCAGAACTCATGAGCATGGTTAAATATAAGCTCATTTTTTAACCAAGTCTTTCATCAAAATCTAGATAGCCATCTATTGTATAAAAAGCTAACAAATGAAACACCCACAAGGCCTTTCTTTTACAAGAGCATACGTTTACACTACCACCTCAGTCTTCTTTGTTGCAATTCAACATGAATCCTTATAATAAGAATGAGCACAAATAGATGCAAGCAGATGACCCACCTTTGCTCATGCTTGCATTTTGAGTTTGAACTGTCACCCCTGTCAGCATCTGCTTGAGCATTTATAGAATCAAAAGGGGCACTAGGAACGAAATCAGCCACCACGAGTCGTATGCATCTAACATGTCCATTCACTGCTGCAAAATGGAGAGCTGTCCTCCCACTTAGATAATCCGCCCTCGTAACCTGAAACAAATATTCAAGATTCAAAAGGGGGCAAATTCTATTAGAAGAATGACATGGAGGTCTTAGAAGCCAAAAGAACAATGTGAAAAAAGAACCCCCAAGGGGAAAAGTAGAATAAGGGAAGCTCACGTTGCATCTAAAAAGAAGAAGGGTTTGAACAACTTCCCAGTGACCATATCGACACGCCTGCATCAATGCCGTCTTTAAAAGAACAACACAACCGTCAGATTCAATTTATAAATCCATCAATTCAATTGGCAATTCAAGAAAACTCAGCTCAAAGTGCCCCAAAATGCATTCCAACACTAAAATTGAAGAAAATTTCAGCTCATAAAGCTGATCTTTCATTAACTAACTACCCCTTATCTAAATAATAATATCAGCTCATGGAATAATCTTGTAAAGACCCTAAACAGGAACTAGCCAGAGAAAAAATGGGTAAACAATTCTTTTTTTTTTTCGTTACCTGACCACAATAATTTCGAGAATTGACATCAGCACCGTTCCCGAGCAACAATGCAACAATCTGAAAATTGTTTCAGAACATATAATAAAAAGAAATGAGAGATGAAAATGAAAAAGAAAAGTGGAAAAAAAGGAAAAGGAAAAGAAAATACGTCGTTGTGGCCTTTGGCGGCAGCAAAGTGAAGAGGGGAATTGAGGCCACCAAAAGTAGAGTATTTGGAGAGGCATGGATTGCAATCAAGCAACATCTTTGCTTCCACGTAATCACCGTCTCTCGCCGCCGATACCAGCCGTTCGCCGGACGCCGAGCACCCAAACGAATTCCCCATTTCTCTTTATTTTTTGTTCCTCTCAAGAAAAAATCCAAGCTATTTGTCTCTATTTCTATGTCACTATATATATAAATGTTTGTTAGATACGGATGTGAAGTCAAGATTTGTAGAAATGGCAGTAAAATTTGACTGAGAGAGAGAGAGAGTATGTCTTTGTAAGGATTTTATTAGAAAATTTCTTTGGGATGGGGTTGAGGGGTGAGGGGTGGGTTGGATGGATGATTAAGGGTGATACGTAAATTGGGAAGGGAGGGGTGGGGAGAATTAGGTCAACTGTCGTTTAATAAAATTTTGAAAATGAAAATGATTTATGTAAAAGATAGCGGATCACCCTGGAATTTGAGTCATTTTTGCTCTCTAGTTATACTTTTAGATTTTAATTTTGTTAAGTATTGATAGCGTAATTTTTTTTTTTATATAACGAAAATGTTGTATAATTAATACTGTAACTACTTATGGTAACAATAAGTCTGTGACTTGGTAAAAAGTAAGGACAACAAATTTGTGACCTAAAAAAAAGTAAGAAAGTAAAAGTTTGTGACCTGAAAAAACGTTAAGTGACTATTTACCATTTTGTACAATCTGAAGTTTGGTAAAATATTTGGATAAAGTTGAGGAGACGATAACGGTGGATTATTTGGTGAAAAAAATAATACAAAAGATATTTGTGGCTCTTTTTTTATTAAAATTTGTCATGGGCAGTTGGGAAGAGAACGTTAGTGGAATTTCCTTTTCTGGAGTAAATTATAAGTTAGGAATTTGGAAAAGAAAGTTTGAACTGCATCAATTAAAGGAAATAGGATAAAATAATGACAAAAGATAATAAAAGAAAAGTTTGATTGCTTGTAGAATAAAAAGTGGGAGCTGCAGTGGTAGGCCAATATCAAGGAAAAATTACCACTTTCTCTAAATTTATTTTTATGCGCTTGTCTTGTTTTAGTGTCTTTGCAAGTTGTATTTATTAAGTTAAAAAAATGTACTTATAAAATTGTTTAAAAGCAAACAACGATGAAATACAACGCGGTTTTGGATAATCTGAATGGGTAAGTCTATAGCAGCATGCTCTATGGGAAATTTGGATAAAAAGGAATACGTTTGTTTACGAACATAAAATAAATGACTTAAAGAAGTCTGCCTTAATAGTAAAGGTAGCGGAATATTATTTCCTAACAAATCACTCTAATAAAAAGAAATCGAAGATTCCTATATATATCAAGTGGCATCCACCTGATCCTATGTGTTACAAATTAAATACTGATAGATCTTGCTGCCCAGCTCGATGTACTTATGGGATCGATGTACTTATGGGATTGGTGGAGTTATCCACAACTATCAAAGCAATTGGGTCATAGGATTTGCAGGATGTGTCAACCAAGGAAACCCTACTCAAATAGAACTGCTTGCACTACTCAAAGGCTTACAAATTGCTGTCAAACAAAGGCTATTGCCACTCATCATTGAGACGGATGCACAAACTGTAATTGGTATGTTAAAATCACCTGCTTTTAACTGTATTAATATTGTTAATGATTGCAGGTCCTTGCTCCAACAGCTGGATATAGCATCTGTTCAGGTTACCTATAGAGAGCAGAATGATGTAGCAGACAAACTAGCTAAATATAGAGCAATGCATGTCAAGGAGCAATGCCTACTTTTTGAATCACCTCCAATTTTTGCACAGTCTTGTTACCAACAAGATCACCAAGGCATACTCCGTACCAGGATGACTCGGCAGCTTAGTAGGAATGTAATACATTCTATCTCTAGTTCTAGTTATGAAATATCTACTATGTGTAAGAGACAAACTACTTCAATAACTTCTACTTTCAGCACTAGTCTTGTTTCCCCAGTAGGGGGGAATCTACCACCTAGGGTTACTCTTGTACAAATGATGCCGTGTAGGGCATCCACGACTCTAATCTTATGTAAATTTGTTATGTTATAATATTGCCTATCTTTCCAACAAAAAAAAAGTCTATAGCAGCATATGTAGGATCTGTCTTTCTTGTGAGTCTTGTTGGCTTTGCTGCATCTTTCTTGTGACTTCCCACTTAATATGATTTTTTATTTTATTCTTCTTGGCTTGTGGAGTTATTTTATCCACCATTTTATACTCTCACTACAATAGTTCTTATTTTTTTTTCGGTTTCTTCAGGGGGGTTATGGTTTTACTATTTTGTTGAGAGCTATATTCAGAATTTGAAAGTTTATAACTTTTACGCTATGAATTACTGAATTCTAAACTCATGTTGTCAACTTATATCCGCCCTTGATTGTGTTGTTTTTTTTACTAAAGAAAAGGACTTTATTACATATGAAATATGAGGAAAGTGAAAGTACACGAGGGGTGAATTGTAGCCTTTTTAAAATTTTGGTCGACTACTCTTCAGACCTAGTCGATTTATGCGGAGACAACCTGCACAGAACTGTTAGTACTTTCGATTTAAATAAGTGCTAATCACAATAAACAGTAAAAGAACGGAATATAATATGAGAGCGATAAAGTGAATGACACCAGGAATTTTATACTCATTCGAAATCAATGTGGTATCCTAATCCAGTCCTCTTGGGTTGCAAGAGTGTTGTCTTTTAGAGATCTTTGTAAATTGAATTGAGTACAACCTTTGTGGTTTTCACCGATCACCATCAACGTTGACAGGATTGGTTTTCACTCGCTTACCAACAACGAACAAAAGTTGATTTTCACTCGCTCACCAACAACGATCCTTTGGTTTTCACTCGCTCACCAAAGAAATGAATAATGACACAACCTCTCGAACACACTGCTTCTCCAATATTTTTTTGTCTCTCTTCTCTCTTTTGTATATACAGTAAATCTACTAAAGTGAATTACAATGCTTGTTAAGAGTAGAATAAAGAACTTGTAGTTGGATACACAATTGTATAGAAGGCTGCGCGGTTCTTCTTCTCGGTTGTCCTTTAATTTATATTGTTGTTGTTAGTTGCCATGGATCTAGAGATTTATCTCAATAAAGAAGACATGCAAATGAACCCACAGTAGAGAGAAAGAGATCTCAGTTCATTGAAGAATGAATATGAATCATACAAGCATATGTATTTATCTACAGTATAACTAACTTTTATTTACTGTGCTAACTAACTAATATTCTAACTGTAGTTACATAATTAACTTATCGGCTTGGTTAACTAACTCTAGTCAACACTCCCTCTCAAGCTGATGGTTTGTACACATTCTTTATCCCTAACTAATTTAGTAGCTGATCATGTTGATACTTCCCTAAGCTCTTTGTAAGCAGATCTGCTAGTTGGTCTTTGGTGTGCACATACTGTGTCTTCAGCAATCCTTCATAGATTTTTTCTCTAACAAAATGATAGTCAATGTCAATATGCTTATTTCTTTCATGGAAGATAGGACTAGCTGCTAATTGAATAGCAGCTTTGTTGTCACATATTAAGCTTGTAGGCTGTTGAATCTTCACTCCAAGTTCCTTGAATAGCCATATCAACCAAGTGACCTCTACTGCACATGAAGCCATACTCCTGAACTCTGCCTCAGCTGAACTTTTGGACACAGTCATTTGCTTCTTTGATTTCCAAGACACTAGTGCATTTCCAAACTTAACCAGGTATCCAGTTACTGATCTCCTAGACTCTATACAGGATCCCCAATCAGAATCACAATAGGCAGTTAGTTTGTATGCACTTTCTGCAGGCATAAGCAGCCCCAAACATGGTGCTTGTTTAATGTATCTGACTACTCTAAGGGCAACTTCCATGTGTGACACCTTGGGACTATGCATATATTGACTCAGGACCTGTACTGCAAAAGCAATGTCTAGTCTGGTCATGGTAAGATATAGCAGCCTTCCAACAATTCTCTGATAACTGCTAGGATCTTTGAGCTCCTGATCACCTTCTTGACTTGTACCCTGAATGAACTTGTCATACTCTACAGATGTGAGTTTTTTATTCAACTCCAATGGTGTGCCGGAGGGCTTTGCTCCACCTAAACCTGTTTTAGAGATCAACTCAAGTGCATACTTTCTTTGGAACATAAGAATTCCCTCCTTTGACCTGTCACACTCAATTCCAAGGAAAAACTTAAACTCCCCTAAGTCCTTCATCTTGAACTTCTTCTGCAGCTCTGTTCTGGTGTCATACAATGACTTGTCATTGTTCCCTGTAATCAACAAATCATCTACATATACAAGAATAATGATTGTGTCACCATTGGCCTCTCTGATGAACAATGAGTAGTCATAGTGATTCTGTTTGAAGCCCATCTGTAATAGAACTTCTGTCAGCTTCATATTCCACTGTCTTGGGGCTTGTTTAAGTCCATACAGTGACTTGTGAAGTTTGCAAACCTTCTTAGTCTCCCCCTGGCTTGCAAACCCTTGTGGAATGTGCATATATACATCTTTAACCAGATCACCATTTAGAAAGGCATTATGAACATCCATCTGATAAATCATCCAATGCTGAGAAGCAGCAAGAGCCATAATTGATCTAACTGTGACCAGTTTTGCCACAGGAGAGAAGGTTGCACTGTAGTCCAAGCCTTCCTTTTGACTGTAACCCTTGACAACCAGTCACTGTAGTCCAAGCCTTCCTTTTGACTGTAACCCTTGGCAACCAGTCACTGTAGTCCAAACCTTCTTTTTGACTGTAACCCTTGGCAACCAATCTGGCCTTGTATCTTTCAACCTCCCCTGAAGCCTTATACTTGATCTTGAATATCCATCTGCAACCAATAGGGGTTTTGCCAGGAGGCAAATCAACTATACTTCAGGTTTCATTCTCCTCTAATGCTGCAATCTCCAACTTTATAGCATCCACCCATTGAGGGTCTTTAACTGCCTCAGCAAATGACTGAGGCTCAGAACTAGCAGAATAAGCAGCCAAAACTCTACTATAGGAAGGAGTAATGTGGGAATAGCTGACATAAGCAGAGATAGGATATGAACGCTGTGCAGCATTTGATGGTACTACATAGTCTTGCAACCAAATAAGGGGTTTACTGGTCCTAGAGGATTTTCTGACTTGAGTAGGAGCAACATCAGTTGGAGCAATCACTGTTCTAGGTTCTGCAGCTTCGAGAGCACCCTCAGGAGAAGTATCAGTTGAAGGGACTTCTAGTGATACAACATCTTGGATACTGTCTTCAGGTGAAATGGTACCATCTTCAGGTGGAAAGTCAGCAACTGGAGGCCTGGGATCTGAACTAGTTGAGGATAGTAGATCCAGTATAGGAAAAGTAGTGCTACCTGAAGAGGACATATGTTTGAAGGGAAAAATAGTCTCCTGAAACACAACATTTCTGTTAACAAAGAAAGACTTAGCATTCAAGTCATACAGGACATAACCCTTTTGAGAAGAAGAATAACCAAGAAACACTGCAGGAACAGCTCTTGGGGAGAACTTATCAATAATGTTTGGACAAGCTGCATAACATAAGCATCCAAATACTCTTAAGTGTTGCACAGAAGGAGAATGCAAATAGAGCATATCAAATGGTGACTTGTATCCTAGAGTTCTAGAGGGGAGCCTGTTAATGAGATAGACAGCTGTGGTAACACATTCACCCCAGAACCCGAGAGGAATAGATGCTTGAAATCTAAGAGACCTGGCCATGTCCAAAATTGTACTGTGTATCCTCTCAACAATTCCATTTTGTTGAGGTGTGTAAACACATGAACTCTGATGAAATATACCTAGATTAGACAGCAATTGTTTGAACTCATTACTAAAGAACTCACTTCCATTATGAGTCCTTAAGACTTTTATGGAGGTTGAAAACATATTCTTTATTTGAGTTAGAAAATCTCTTAGCACAACTATGACTTCTAACTTGAAATTGAGTAAGAAAATCCAAGTATACCTGGTATAGTCATCAACAACTGTAACAAAATACCTCTTCCCATTATGTGAGGGAACTCTATACGGCCCCCAAATATCACAATGTAGTAAGTCAAAAGCAGTCTTAGACACTGAGGTACTTATAGAAAAGGGCAGTTTGGACTGTTTAGCAACTGAACACACAGGACAGTATTGGGGTCCTTTCCTTAGAGTAGTAAGAGTATCTAACTTCCTTATTACATCAGAGCATGTCCTAGTATTCTATGCCATACTTCTGTAGAATCAGTTAAGCTGGCTGAGTGAGCACCCTTATTGTTGAGGGTTGCTGTAGAATTCTGTGAAAGCCCTCCTTGAAGTATGTACAAGCCATGCTCCTCCTTACCAATCCCCTTACCTGACCACTGTAGAGATCCTGGAAAATATAGAAGTCAGGGAAGAATGCAACCATGCATTGAAGTTCTTTGGTGAGTTGAGACACTAAGAGCAGGTTGAATTTAAATTCTGGGATATAGAGCACATTTGAAATGTTGCTATTTTTAAGTATTGATGATGTTCCTTTATGTGATACAGAAACTACATTTCCAGTAGGTAATTGGACTTTGCACTTCTCTGAACTGGGAATGGACTGCCAGAAGGTAAGAGTATCTAGTTGAGAAGTCATGTGATTTGAGGCCCCTATGTCTATGATCCAATTTTTCTTGAGAAAATTGGACATTAGAGTGATTAGAGTACCTGCAACAGCTAACTTGTTGGATGATTGTGGACCCTCTTCATTCCCTTTGGCTAGCATTTAAAGTATCTGCTGATACTGCTCCTTGGTGAAGAAAGGAGTGGCAGAACTGTTATTAGGAGCAGGCTGAGCAAACTGAGGCATGTAAGCATTCTGAACCTGCTGCATTCCTGACTGAGTTCCATAAGTACCTTGTTGGTTCTCAGTTTCAGTGGCACTTGGAAACACCAAACCACTCATATTATTTGCATACCCTCCAGTGTTCTGCCCTTTCTTCTTCCCCTTGAAGTCTGAGGGATATCCGTGAAGTTTGTAACAGTTCTCCTTAGGTGCCCCTTGTAATGACAGTAGTCACACTGCACTTGATTCTTTCTGAACTTGAAATTACCACCTGCACTTGCTGAGTTTTTATTACTATAGAACACTACTCCTTCTATGCCTTCAGTAGGTTGATTAGTCTGAGTGAAGTTAGCTAGACTCCTTTGTCTTTCTTGATCAATCAACAGTGAGTAAGCTTTGTTAATAATAGGAATTGGACATATCATCATAATCTGACTCCTTGACTGTAAGTATGACTCATTAATCCCATCAGAAATTGCAAAAGTCTATGATACTCAAAATGTTGGGAATATTTCCTTGATTCAGGGAAAGGACAACCAAGACATGGCATTATTGCATCAAACTCATCCCACAGATCTCTCAACTTGGAGAAATAATCAGCAACTGACATAGTACCTTGTGTAAGATTATGAATTTCTCTACTGAGATACAGAACCCTTGATCTATTTACTTTGTCAAATCTCCCCTTTAGGTCTTCCCAAACCTTATGAGCATTAGAGGCATATACTACACTACTAAGTAACCCTGGCTTTACTGAATTCATTATCCATGAGAGAACTACATCATTCACTTTCTCCCATTGATCATGAAGTTCGGGCTCAAACTTAGACTTAGGGAATCGGCCATCTACAAATCCTAACTTACTTTTTCCCTAACAAACCAATCCTCATAGATCTACTCCATATTGCATAGTTATATGAACCAGTAAGTTGAAGAGAGATCAGAATGCTACCTGGAGTGTCTGTTGGTTGAAGGTAGAGTGGGTGATTGTGATCAATTACAGGAAACACAGTTGTACCAGTTGCACCTACTGCATTGTTGACTCTATCAGTAGTCGTTTCTTCTCCAATCGCCATTTTCAACAGCTTCTTCAAGAGAGAACCCTAGATTTTAGCTCCACGCTACAATTGGACAATTTCACACAGAATTGTGAAACTGAGATAGCAGGAGGAAGAATCAGCTTGAGAGATGTCTTTGATTCACTCCAGCGGCTCTAATACCATGTTAGTTGCCATGGATCTAAAAATTTAGCTCAATGAAGAAGACATGCAAATGAACCCACAGTAGAGAGAAAGAGATCTCTGTTCATTGAAGAATGAATATGAATCATACAAGCGTATGTATTTATCTAGAGTATAACTAACTTCTATTTACTGTGCTAACTAACTAATGTTCTAACTGTAGTTACATAATTAACTTATCAGCTTGGTTAACTAACTCTAGTCAACAATTGCCTCCAATATGACCGTTGCTGACATTGCTCTATAAGGAAGATTTTGGATATCTTTTGTCAATGAAAATTTTCCTTTTGAATTGGACAACGTGAATTTCTAAGCATGATGCCAATATCAATTCTTTCTTTGAATAGATCTATGATTAATAATTCTCTGTAGCATATAATGTTGCTTTTTTCTTTAAAGGGTATGAATGGGAAATGAAAGAGGCACCTTTTGGATTGCACCTCTCCATCTCACCCTTCCTTTGTCTATAAATTTAGAGGCTTGGCCTCATTTTTAATATATGAAAAAATCTGAAAATTTCTCTCCTCTTTTCTATTTGCATTATTTTCAAATAAACATAAGTGTCAAGTGTGATTTGCTCCGTCTGTTGAGTTTGCTGAAATTCTGTAATTTCGTTTGCTAGTATTACAGAATAGTTATTCCGTTCTATTCTGGGAGGAATTAATCCAAAACCTTGGGCAACAGTGAGGGGATTAAATTTCTTAAGGACACACAAGCAACTTGTGGGCTCAGAATTATTTTTTTGTTTTGTTTATTAAACTAATGTTTCTCTGCTTCTCTGATTTTCTTATTTTTACACAGTAATACTAACAATCTTAAGGAATTTAATCGAATTGTTTTTAAATGGATGATAGAGAGATAATTCAGAATGAAATTCTGAATGTTAGTCTGCTCCAAGAGAAGTAATGAAATGAATTACTTGGGATCTGTTGGATTCATATTCATCGGGAGTATCTTTTGTTAAGATGAAGGAGGTATCACGAATTGGGAAGCGAACATGAAAAGAAATTTAATCTATTCTTCGCTTTGGTCTTTCGATTGATTATTGCAATTAATAGTCGAAGAAGAAGTACGAATAACCTAAATATAGTGCACTGTTTATGAGAAACAGTGTCTCATAAAAAAGTTGTTGAATCTTTCACCAGAGTAAAGGACTGTTCTGTTACTTGCGGATACATGTCTTAAATAAACCAAAAAAAAATTGTATCTTCTTTTGTATTGTCAAGTCTGTATGTCGCAAATTTGAAATGTTGGCACTATAGTTGGAGAAGGAATTTCAAGGCAAATTTTTGGGTTTTTACCATGGCCTTAATGTTTGAATATTACTACTGTATGAAAAAACAAATATTTTTTTGTGTGGCTATGTCTTTAAACTCATACAAATTGACCATCACATGGTGCATTAGTACAAAATTGGCCACAAAATGAGAAATTAATTGGCATGGTGTGGAACAAATGGCCAAATGGGAGTTTGGAAAAGACCTTCGTCCGATGCAAATGGGGTACGTAACTTTTCCAACAAGTTCCTAACCGTTGTTCAGTTGCAATTGTAAAGCTGAAGGGCCACTTCAGATTTGTTGTTTTCTGTAGAAGTTAAAAATGACTTCTTTTTCCTACAGCATATGCTTGGGTTATCATGGGTATCTTTCTCATATAGTGAATAAATTGCTTCTGTGATAATCTTTAAGAAAAAAAAATACATGCCATGGTAAGGAATGACATGTGTTAAAGATTATATTTACTACTCCTTTTGCCAAATGAATTAACGTAGGTTGGCATATAATTTTGATAAATATATGTGGATGATTATTTTCAAGGTTGTAAAATTTGAATTAAGCTTACAATATTACTTGAAGTATCTTGAGATCAAGAATATAATATATGTAAATATGTACATATATTTGTTTGATTAGAGTAAAAGATGAAACTATTGAACTGTTTAAATATTATAATGGTTTAGTTGGAAAACCATTTGAAGAGATAAAATCCTCATGATTTTCTATTCTTATTTTGGAGAGTAAAATCTTCATGATTTTCTACTCCTGCTTCGAGATCAAAATCTGCATGATTTTGTACTCATTCGTTGAGATTAAAGTCTTCATGACTTTCTACTCATTTGTCGAAAATTAAAGTCTAAGTGACTTTATACTCGTTTTGGAGATTAAAATCTTAGTGATTTTCTATTTCAATTTATTATTCGGCTTGAAGATAAAAAACTTCACCGTTTATTAAATTTGATTGTGTCACATATTATTCAGTTTGAAGATAAAAAAACTTCACCGTTTATTTGATCTAGTTGTATCAGAGTTACTCGGTTAGAAGATTAAAAACTTCACTATTTATTAACTCTAAATGTGTCAGATTGATTTGAAGATTAAAAACTTCACCGTTTATTAATTCTGACTCTGTCGTGACACAAACAACAATTCTTATGGTTGGCTCTACAAAGTAATAGAGGCGGCGTTTATGGCATTTTTCACCAAACGAATGCCCCTTACTTAGCGCAATCTAATGGAATTGCGGAAAGAAAAAGTAGAACGTTAAAGTAGATGATAAAATATCATGTTGTAAGTTCTGGTTTACCCCAGATCTTGTGGGGAGAAGCTATTCTTACAGCTAACTTATTACTCAATTGAGTTTCCCATAGCAAAACGCAATCCATTCATATGACAAAAAGGACAAAAATCGGATCAAACACCGTTGATTCCGTTTTCATAAGATATGCAACAAATAGTAAGGCATATCGTTTTCTGATTCATAAATTAGAAAATTCCGATATTCATATTAATACGATTATCGAATCAGATAATTTTGAGTTCTTTGAAAATATTTATCCGTATAAAAAGGAATGTGTGTCGTCTAGTGAAATATCTAAGCGAAATCGGGAAGAAGCAAAGGAAAGTATATTGAATTAGAAAATTCCAAGATGTAGTAAACGTCAAAGGATAACTACTTTCTTTGGATCGGATTTTCTGACATTCTTGTTGGAAAATGAGCCTCAAACGTTTAAAGAAACATTTTTTTCCTCGAAAGCACAATATTGGAAGAGGCAGTCAATAGTGAGATAGAAACCATATTAAGTAAGCATACTTGGGAATTGGTTGATCTTCCTCCAGGAAATAAACAGTTGCGTTCTAAGTGGATTTTCAAAAGGAAAATGAAAGTTGATGATGCTATTGACAAATATAAGATAAGATTAGTTGTCAAATGATTTAGACAACGAGAATGTCTTGATTATTTTGATACATACTCGCCGGTAACGAGGATTACATCTACTCGGGTGTTAATAGCGTTAGCCGCGTGTATGGCCTTGGAATCCATCAGATGGACGTAAAGATAACCTTCTTAAATGGATATTTGGAGGAAGAAATTTATATGGAACAACCTAAAGGGTCCGTGGTTCCTGAAAAAGAAAACAAGATGTATCAAATTGTTAAGTCACTTTACAGACTAAAATAAGCATCCACGCAATGGCATGAGAAATTTGACTAGAAAATGTTGTCAAATGATTTCAAATTAGTATATTTACATTAAAAATACTCTAAATTGTGTAGCCATTTTTTGTTTATATATAGATTATATATTTATAGTAAAGGCACATGAAACATGTAAAATGTGGGGGCATTTAACTTATGCATAACAAAAGATAATGTTAAGACGTGATATACATATTATCTTGAATAGATGATATAATTCTTTGAACCCCACGAATCCTCAGAGATATTGATATGGTAGTCGGTGAATTCATTACTTGTTCAGTCTTAGTGATGAAACTATAAATTCAAAAGTTGTTTACGTGCCTTTCTTGAATATTTATAATGTTTAGCTCTTTTATGAAAGGGTGTTACCTGGAAGGCTGTAACTTTTCATGAAAAGTGCGTATGTATGTCTTGTATAAATATGATCGTTCATAAACGAACGTATTAATAGTTGGTCTATAATGAGGTGAACCGAAGAACATTGTGAGTATGTGATTTTTCTTTCGCATGAATTACTCCTACAGAATTCCCAAGATTAGAATTTTTATGAATTATTGCACAATTTTCGTGTTTTGTTTGCATTTTTGTGTGCATGTTTAATTTATTTAATTCATAAAAAATACAAAAATATATTGCATTTGCATTTAGGGTCCCATTTTATATTTTTAGGCTAATTAGTTAATTAAAGTTACAAAAATAAAAGAAAATAACAAAAATAGTCCACTTTGCATTTTAACTTTTTAATTTTTGAATTTTTTTAGTTTTCTTTTAATTTAGGACTTAATTAATTTTTGAGAAGCAATTAATTTATTAATTTCATTTTAGAATTAAATCAAATTTTATTTTTAATTAACAAAATTTGAAAATAAAAAAAAAGAAAGAAGAAAAAAGGTTTTTAATAAAAAGAAACAATTTTTTTGGGCCAGCCCACCTGCAAACCCGGCCAAACCCTCCAAAACAGGCCCAGACCCGTGCTTTTACCCGGTCCATAGTCCCCCACTACACAAACGATCCCGTTTAGTTAAGTTTTGATCTCAGTTGTCAAGGTTATATGATCAAATGGCTGAGAAGTGGGGATCATTTACCATATATATGTCCTAAACACCCCTATCCCCCCCCTC
>MU745398.1:51710-84210 GCA_026770625.1 Nicotiana glauca
CCCCCCCCCCCCAAACCGTCTCTCACGCAACACCCTCAGAACCCCAAACACTCCAACCATGCTCCGCCCTAAACCGCCGCCCGCCGCCCGCCGCCCGCCGGAAATCTCCCACGGCGGCGGCTAGCGGCCAACCACTCCCAAAATTACACCACTGCCTCTCCTCGACTCCCTCTTCCCAAATCTCCACTCCTTACACCTCAAATCCGGCTAGAACTGTTCGAATATTGAATCAAAAATTGAAACCCTAGCGCCACCCTTATTTTCACCAGTGGCGCCGCCGCCACCAATCGACCCCAAACTAACACCAATGGACCACCAGACCCCCCTCATCCAAAATCCATCATCCTCTACCTTCGAATCCCCCTGGAACTCCTCAAATCTCGAATCAGAAAACCCTAGTTCTGTAGTTCAAGACCCTCTGACTCCCGGAGTTCAATTATGAATTGAGATTCGTGTTAACCAAGTTTTCTTTTCGAAAGCTCTGGCTAATTCAAATTTTGGTTCGATTTTGAGAGACTTGGCTATCCTGGCCGGCTCCTGCTCTCTCACCTTTTGAGTCATTTGTTATGGTTAGTTGTCATCTTGTCTTTTCTTTCTTTTCTTGATTTTCCTTTGTTTTGTTTAACTTCTTCTGATGATTCGTCTCTTTTCTTTAGTTAGCAGTTGGTTCATTGCATGATTCAAATTTAGGTTATTAGTAATTATTAGCATAATTAGGGTAATTAGTATCTTTAATTTCATGTTTGCCTTTGCATCAATGACCTTTCTTTTGTTTTGCTGTTAGTTCTCTTTAATGCCGGAATGGCAGACTTCTGGGCTTATCCATTTTGTAGCATGTAGTCTGTCAAACCACAATTTAGGCTTCAAAGGTTCAGGAAACCCAAGGGCTGTTGGAACCTGCTGATGCAGTAGCCCAAAGACCATGTGTCAACTTGACCCGTTTGGTAGGCTAAAGTAAAAAAATACGGCTGTTAGGGGTAACTTGGGTAGTTTACTTAGGGAATCTTTCAATAACCACCTTAGGAAGCTTCTTAGAAGCTGAAAATAGCCTTACTTGGCCAACAAGTCAAAAAATTAGGGACTAAGTAGCAAAAAATAAAAATTGGAAAGGTCCAAAGGGCAAAATTTTAACTATTTCTACTGCCCTACTTCCTTGCCTGTAAAGGCATCTCTATCTTGCATTTCAAAACCTAGACCTGAAGAGATTAAAAAATCCAGAAATATTGATACGTCTACATATTTAGGAAAAAACACTGACTTCTTTGCATTTTCTTGGTGAAAAGCACTAAAAGATACTGTGTAGTGCTGAGTTCCTTATTTTTTTTCACTAGTTTAAATCTCTGGAAGTTTGAATTCTGCACAAACTGCACTTGATTGAATATGAATTGATTTTGGGGTTTGAAAGCTGGGTTTTGAGCTGTTGAAAGTTTCCTACTATTTTATTGGGTTGCTGGGTTCTGCTACTTTGTTGCTTGGCTACTGACGTCACCTTGCTTTCTTTCATTTCATATTCCAGGTACATGTCTCTAGATTCACCTCACATGAGGCTTGACATTGAGTGAAATGAAAACTGAAGTTCTAAATGTGGCTTCTACATACTCAAATCCTTTAGTTCAGTTTTAGTTTTTTTTTTATCATTTTGAAGTTAATTGATGCATTGTATGTTCAAAATGAGAGCTACTAATCAGTTTGCATCTGATTAAAGTTAGTAGAGCCTTTGTAGTTCAATTTTATTTGCTTTTGAGATTCTTACTGTTATAGTTGGTCTTTGGATTGTTGAGAAATGGAACTTGAAAAATATTGATCATTAGCTAAATTTTGTGATTAAGCAATGTTAGTTAAGTGTATGGAGTTAGATCCCTTATACCTTTGCAGCTCATTTGAATATTGAAGCATGATGATATGTCCACGATTTCATGTTACTGTTTGATAGATTAAGCTGTATGATATGAATATTAGTTGAATGTTTTTATTTTGAAAATCAACTGCTGGTTTGAAGTTATTTGGGAATGATGATTTGAGGTAAGGAAAATGAGATAAAGTGAATTATATGTTAATATATGTATGGTGAGTTTGGGAGTCCTATTAGTGTAGATTCGAGTAATTTGCTTAGGAATTGTAATAACAGCTTGACAGATTCAATTGATAGGTGCCTGAACTTTATATTTTTGGTTATTTCGAGCATGTTAATGGTTTGTTTGTTCACGTTGTTGACTCAGTAAATTTGTTTTTTAGTAATTCTGCAATGATCATTTGGAGTCCAATTTCCCTGCTCGAATTTGGTTAATGAAGCTCCATCTGGACTCGAAGCCGAGTCAGCTCATGGGAAAACTTGGGCTCTTCCCAGGCCCAAGTTTGAAGTCCTTTCACGAGCAAGGCCCTATAAATGCTAAGGCTTATTTTTATTTCAAACCAACTCTTAATTAATAGTTGCGCTGGCCCAAACCTCTTCATGTAATTAAAATACTTGCTGATCTCACTTGGGTTTATGACCTTTAAAGCAATTTGAACCTTAATTTAGAATATTCTCAAACATCTTAGGCCCGTTTAATTAAGTTTTGTCTTTCTAGTAAATCGAGGTGTGCCATTTAGTGAATTTTCACGGCCCTCGCAAAGTTGCAAACGCGTATTTAATAATTTACTTTCCTAAACTTGGGTGTACATTTATGTGATCCAAATCCAAATCTCAACAATGTTATATAAAATGTGTTACGGACTGCGGGTGCATTTATGTGGCGTGGTTCAAGACATATTTTAAATGACGTTATAATTTTTTTTTAAAATGAATAAAAGTGGTTAAAGGTTTAAAATTGCACCATAGGCTAAAATATGTATTAAAATCAGATAATGGGCCAAATCAATAGTTTAAGCGACTATGCTAGAACCAGGAAATCCAGGGATGCCTAAAACCTTCCCCTGGGTTAACAAAATTCCTTATTCAGAATTTCTGGTTCGCAGACTTCAAAAGGAAAGTCGAAATTTTCCTCAATTTTGGGATTCAAAATAAACCGGTGACTTGGGAAACCAAATAAACTATCCCAAGTGGCGACTCTGATAAATAAATAATCTCATTTCGAATAATGTCATTTAAAGTGGAAAAACTCCCTTATATACTATCCTTCGAGGTGTGTGAAAAAGAAGGTGTGACAGCTCTGGAGATTTTGCTGGGGAACCAAGCCCATAACTTTTGTTCAGGGTTTAAGAATTCGAGCTTAGAATAACTGTTATATTTTGGTTTTATTCATTATCTGATTTTTTTACATGTTGAGCCTAATGTGCTAATTGCCGTTTTTTACCGCTTTGATATTATTTGAATTGTATATAAACTGCTATGAAACCCCTCTCTTCTCTCTCCTGAGGAGTGCACGCTGGCGTAACTTCTTTCTATTAGTGTCATATCCCAAATAGAATAAGGTTCGAACAAGTTGCAAAGTCGGATGATCTTTTAGTTACCGGTACGCATCCCTCCCCCCGGCTCGAGTTGTCCGCTCGAGCAAGCCAGATTTAGAACAATACACCCAGGTTTTAAACCTAGAATAACTCAGCCTCATGCTGGATCCCTAGTAGGAACGCTTATCTGCATCATGTGCATTTGACTTTGGAGACTCAACATAGGGGTTGGGTCTGTCTAGGACAGGTGTACCCAAATTAAAAAGACCATCCTGGTGCATCTTACGTACTACTTGCGCATCTATTTATTTCGGCTTGTATGTTGACCGGCTTCTAGAATAGAAGAAGAAAAAAAAATAAAAAAAAATGAGAGATAGGTATTTAGAAAATTCTGAAACTCTGTCGAAATTCTGGAAAAAAAAAGAGAAGTCATTTCAAATTGAGCCAAAAAATATTCAAGTGCCACGTTCCCTTGTTCCGTCAAAACTTACCGAACTACGCGGGTCTGATTCTCACCGGATATGAAATACGTAGGCAAACCTCATCGGTTCCAATCCCAATTTTCAAAAATCCAAAAATATTTTCCTTTAGTTCCTTCTTTAGAAATCTTTCCTTAGAAAACTCAAAAACAAAGAAGTTTTTAAAACTCAAAAATGGTTTCCTTCTTTCTAATGTCTTTCATACGAAAAAAGAAAAATCAATAAAAATCAAAATCCAAAATACGGGTTTCCTTCATTTTGAAGTATTTTTCCAAAAAAATCCAAAAAATACCCCTTAGATATCTTTCTTTCATAAGTGTCAATAAAAAAAAATTGAAAAATCAAAGTCTAAAAAATATTTTTACTTTTTTTAGAAGTACTTTTGTAAATAAATAAAAGCTCAGCAATTCAAAACATTTTCTTAAAAAAAAAAGTCCCTCTTTCGAAAATTAAGAGGCAACTTCCAAAATCCAAAAAAAAAATATATATTTTCTTTCTTCTTTAGAAAAAGAGAAAACAAATAAAAATAACAAAAAATATTTTCCTTTTACTTTTGAAATCCCCAAAGTTTCAATCAAAAGAAAAGAAATTTTTAGAAGTTTTTCTTTCAAAAATAAAAGAAAAATCGAAATAAAAAAATCAAAAAAATAATTATTTCCTTTCTTCTTTTAAAGTATTTCTTTTGAAAATTCCAAAAAAAAAAAAGAGACAAGACAAAAATCCAAAAAATATATATGTTTTTCTTTTGCCTTAAAACTTTCATGGTCTGAGTTTTATAAATAAGAAAAAAAAATAGTTAGTTTACTCAATTCCCAATCTTCCCGAACTACGGAAGATCTGATTCATGCGGGGTCATGATACGTAGGCAATCCCTATCGGATTCGATCATAGCTATAGAATAAATTGAGTGAAAAATAAACTGATGAAAAAGAGAAAGAAAAATTGAGTAAAAAAGAGAAAAAGAAAATTAGTGAAAAAGAAAAAAAAAGAGTGCCAAAAAATAAAAGAGCAGCAAAAACAAAACAAAAAATCAAGAGCAATTAGAGAGAAACAAAGATGAAGAAAAGAGGTCCATACTGAAAGAGTTAGTTAAGGCCGGGATGAAACATGCAACCGTTCAAACACATGGTAGAAGCGTTTAACTGTTAGGTGCATTGCATCCTAATATGCGATTTTTATATGTTAAATGTTTCAAAACTAACAAGATTATTGGATGTGCAAACTAGACAGGTTTTGATGGTTGATTTTGTTGGTAGTCTAGCCTTCCCTCCTTCACATGATCCAAAGGCACATATGGCCTCCGCAAGAAACTACCAATCATAGGTCCTGAGGATAGCCCGGCATCAGCTATTCTACAACTAGAATCAACAGCCGTTGAAGGGAATAAGATGTTGCGTCTCCACATATGGGAAATGCGGGATGCCTGGTCTAATGGTAGGGAACCGCCAAGTGCAATCCTTGGGTTCCCTGAATTGATCCCTAGGTCAGGTGAGGTTACCAATACCCCTGTGCCCAATCCTCTCACCCATGCGGGCACCCTCTAATGCCCTCCAATGATCCTGGCATGCCTTCTATGGTTCGCCCCCAGGCATCGGCTTCAAGAGCACCGCCTCCAATGTTCATCTTTAAGGGTCCACAGCTTCAACCAGAAATAACATATGTGACCCCGTACTCTTTCACTCAACCTCTGTAATATGATCTCTCGGTGGAACAAGAAAAGGTTGTTAAAAATCCCGAGCAAGAGGAAATTGATCGGAAGATGAAGAGCTTGGAACTAATCTTGAAAAACATGCAAGGTCTGAGTGGCCAAAAGAGTCTCATACTCTGACCTCTGTATGTTTCCCCAATTCCACTTGCCAGTTGGTTTCAAGATGCCAAAATTTGAAAAGTACGACGGGCATGGAGACCCGGTCGCTCATCTGAAATGATACTGTAACCAGTTGAGGTGTGCTGGTAGAAAAGAGGAGCTACTAATGGCCTATTTTAGGGAAAGCCTCACCGGAATCGCTTCTGAGTGGTATACGGATCAAGAAATTGCTCATTGGCACGTGTGGGATGATATGGCCCAAGATTTTGTCCGCCAACTCCAGTATAATGTGGACATCGCTCCCGACAGGAACACTTTGTCCAATTTGAAAAAGAAAACCACGGAAAGATTTCGCGAATATGCTGTCAAATGGCGTGAGCAAGTTGTCAGGGTAAAAGCCTCCAATGGACGAAATTGAAATGCTCACGGTTTTTCTGCAGGCCCAAAAGGCTGACTACTTCCAGAACATGATGACTGTTGTGGGTAAGCCATTCGTTGAGGCTATCAAAACCGGGGAAATGGTTGAAAATGGTTTAAAACAGGTCGAATCTTGAGTCATGCTGCTTTTAAAGCCACATCATAGTCTGCTCAGAATGGTTCGGAGAGTTTGATCAACAGAAATGGGAGTGAAGAGGAAGTCATGATGGTCTCAAGCTCGAGGGGGCCCGCAGGTCATTATGCCAATCATATGTGCCTCCTATCATCCCACCACACTATTATCCCCTTCCAGATGCTGCTTATGCCATGGCACCGCCTCCCTATGCGGTGATGAACGCGCAACCTTACCCGTGGCCACAACATTATACACAAAACTGAGCTTCACCTCCCAGAAATGCCCATCCTTACCAAGCTCCATATAATCCTGAACCGAATGATCCCTAATACAATCCTCGCCCAAGAGAGCTTTTCAGAAAGAATCAGTTCACCCCTATTGGTGAATGGTATTCAAGCTTGTTCCAAAAGCTAATCAGGCTAGATCTATTGGAGCCAGTGGCCCCGAACTGGCCAAATCCCGAGTACCCCTCTCACCGAGCGGATGCTAGATGGAATACCACTCTGGGGCAGTAGGACACAGTATAGACGATTGTTGGACCCTCAAAAGGGCAGTTGAGGATTTGATTGAAGCTGAAAGAATCATTTTTCGGGATGAAGAACCTCCTGATGTGATGAATAATCTGTTGCCTACCCGCAACAGCGGGCTAATAGACGGAATGATTTTTGAAGATGAGGAATTTTATCCGGCACTGAAGTCCATTGCAGCCATTGCCAAGGGAGAAGAAAAGCCAAAAAACGATCGCCAAGCCTGAAAGTTTCTCATTAAAGGGGAGTCTCAGTAGACAGTCTTGCTATCCTTTCTGCGGCCGGATTATCTCAGGGTGTGATCCGGATGTTTTACTCTATTGTCTTATTTTCCGATGTAAACCCTTCTCTCTTCAAAAATGAAAAAAAAAATTAAAAAAAATCATCAAAAAAAAACATAACAAAAAAAAAGTCAAAAATCAAAAATCAAATAAAATTAATATTTTATTATCCAGGAGTATCTCTTTTCTTAATCTTGTCATTTTTTTCTCTCTTTTCAGTTCAGTTAAATGCAGATTTCAATAACATGACATGTTTGCGGCCTTCATGCCCAGATCCTAAGACGCTGTCAGACTTCGAAATAATGAATCAAGAATTAGATTGCAATGGAGATTAAGTTTAAAGAAAATAAAACAAAGAGTTGGAACAGTTGAAGGAAAATTGGCTCAGATTGGAAAGGTCCACACATTGCAACAAGAGTACTATCAAAAGAGTGCGTTGTACTTGGGATACCTCGAAAGAAATGTCCCTGAAACAATTGTCAATGTAAATGCAGTCAAAAAGTACTCTATTGGATCCTCTATATAGCATTAATGTTCTCCGATTGAGATGAAGAATGCTTCCTTTCTCACTATCCAAACACTATCAACCCTTTGCAAACCCTTTGAGCCGGTTACTTTTCTTTGATTATCATCTTTGGAACCTGAAAGTATTAATACAAAAAAAAATAAAAAAATGAAAAAAAAAGGAGAAGAAAAAAGAAAAATACAAAAAAAAAGAGAAATAAAAGACAAAGAAATTGAAATGAAAAATGAAAAGATGAAAAAAAGAGAGAGGAAAAAGGAAATGAAATGAAAAAATGAAGAAGAAAGAAAGAGAAAGAAAAAGAAAACAAAACAAAACAGAAAAACAAAAGAAAATCAAAAAAGAAAAAAGTTTCTCTGAACTACGTTCGACTTGATTCCGAAAGGATACGTAGGCAGCCTCTCTCTGGGGTTCAGTCACACCAAAATAAAAATCCAAAGTCCCCTAAAAAGTGAAACTGGGCAGGTGTTATAATGGTTCGGCGATGATCCCGCCTGAATGGTTCCAAAGTTGCAATTCAGTCCAAATCCTTTATACCCAAACCCTGTTCAAGTCCTTCCAATCAATCGGTTAGAATGTTCAAGGACCAAAGAATACAATTACTTGGATCTGATACAACGAAATGAGAGAAATGAAATGAGAGAGTCTTATTGGTGAAAACCCACACGGGCACCATGAGGCGATGGTAAGCAGAGAAATGAAAATGAGAGAGTCTTGTTAGTGAAAACTCGCAAAAAGCACTATAAGGCGATGGTGAGAAGATAAATGAGAGAGGTCAGCTCATGAAAACCCGCAAAAGGATTCCCCGATCGAAAAGAGGATCCTCACAACCATCGGCATCGACAGAGTCCTGGCAAGGTTCTCGATTTCAATGCAAATTTGTGATGAATTTCTGAGAGTCGGACGATTTACACAAATCAGGCATCCAATCCAAAAGGTATGTCATGTTCATTGAAGTCCGTATGCACTCCAGATAAGTCATGCTTTCCTCTCCTCGAAAGGGATACCTCTTGTTTAAATTCATTGTCTTGTTAATTATTTATTTTTCTTTGAATCCCTTTCGGTCTAACTCTATTCCGAAACTGAGACAAAGAAGGGATGGCAAGACTGATTTACAGGGCTTTTTTTTTACATGAGTTAATGTGCAAAAGGCACCCATTCTCGCCAGGGGCATCAAGTCGACCCCGACTAGCCATGGCGGCCGATGCTTCGAAATCAAAACTCATGAAAGGAGAAAATCAAATTGAAGTGCCTATAAATGCAAATGAAGCTGAAAAGGTTGAGTCCCACGTGGCTAACCGTCTCGGCAAAGGTTTGAAAAGCCAAGGTGCCCCAAATGCTCTAAAATTGAAGTTGGAAGAAAGAAGTCAAAAAATGAAAGGCCTACGAAGGCAAAATAAAGATGAAAAAGGTTAAGTCCCACACGACTAGTCGTTGTAGCAAAATTTGAGGAGACAAAAGTTCCGTAATGTTCCGAAGAAAAGAAAAGAAAAAGTAAAAAAGAGAATCAGAAAGGAAAGGCCTACGAAGGCGAAATAAAGTTGAAAGTTGAGTACCACCGACCAACCATCATGGCAAAGTCTGGAAAAATCAGAGGTTCTCCAAGGCTTGAATGAATCGATCCTCTGGGAGCAAATAGTTAGAGTTGAGATCTTCATCAAAGAAGCTGGGCCAGGATCGAGTGATCAAAACTAATCAAGACCACAACAACAACCACCGTTTCAAACTAACAATTGTTCTTTGTTTGAAAAATTGAAACAGGTGCAATCCAAGCAACTATGCAAGAAGCAGGTGCAACCAAAAAGGAAAAGAAATGCGCAA
Source organism: Nicotiana glauca (assembly GCA_026770625.1). NCBI lineage: Eukaryota > Viridiplantae > Streptophyta > Magnoliopsida > Solanales > Solanaceae > Nicotiana > Nicotiana glauca. The sequence goes on from MU745398.1 coordinate 61,092, forward strand.
GTGCTAGAAACAGCTTTGCAGTAAGGAATCAATCCAAAAGGGAAGTTTCCTCCAAATTCTTTCCTGCATTTACTTAAAAAATGAAAATTGAAAAAAAATAGAAATAAAAAGAAAATTAAAAATAAAATATAGTTTAGAATCCCCAATATCAAACTTTTATGCTTTTCCAACATTAGGGCTCCAATCCCTGAATTGAGATTTTTAGACATAAGGCTTCCATTCCCCAGTCGCCTTTTCACCAACATTAGGGCTCCAATCCCTGAGTTGTGTTTTTAGACATAGGGCCTCCATTACCTAGTCGCCTTTTTTTTACCAACATTAGGGCTCCAATCCCTAAGTTGAGTTTTTAGACATAGGACCTCCATTCCCTAGTCACCTTTTTTGACCAACATTAGGGCTTCAATCCCTAAGTCGCCTTTTTACCAACATTAGAGCTCCATTCCCTGAGTTGAGTTTTGAGACATAGGGCCTCCATTCCTTAGTCGCCTTTTACCAACATTAGGGCTCCAATCCCTCAGTTGAGTTTTTAGACATAGGGCCTCCATTCCCTAGTCGCCTTTTTACCAACATTAGGGCTCCAATCCCTGAGTTGAGTTTTTAGACATAGGGCCTACATTCCCTAGTCTCCTTTTACCAACATTAGGGCTCTAATCCCTGAGTTGAGTTTTTAGACATTGGGCCTCCATTCCCTAGTTGCCTTTTTACCAACATTAGGGCTCTAATCCCTGAGTTGAGTTTTTAGACATAGGGCCTCCATTCCCTAGTCGCCTTTTACCAACATTAGGGCTCCAATCCATGAGTTGAGTTTTTAGACATAGGGCCTCCATTCCATAGTTGCCTTTTTACCAACATTAGGGCTCCAATTCCAGAGTTGAGTTTCTAGACATCGGGCCTCCATTCCCTAGTCGCCTTTTACCAACATTAGGGCTCCAATCCCTAAGTTGAGTTTTTAGACATAGGGCCTCCATTCCCTAGTCGCCTTTTACCAACATTAGGGCTCCAATCCCTGAGTTGAGTTTCTAGACATAGGGCCTCTATTCCCTAGTCGCCTTTTTACTAACATTAGGGCTCCAATCCCTGAGTTGAGTTTTTAGACATAGGGCCTCCATTCCTTAGTCGTCTTTTACCATCATTAGGGCTCCAATCCCTGAGTTGAGTTTTTAGACATAGGGCCTCCATTCCCTAGTCGCCTTTTTACCAACATTAGGACGCTAATCCCTGAGTTGTGTTTTTAGACATAGGGCCTCCATTCCCTAGTCGCCTTTTTACCAACATTAGGACGCTAATCCCTGAGTTGTGTTTTTAGACATAGGGCCTCCATTCCCTAGTCGCCTTTTTACCAACATTAGGACGCTAATCCCTGAGTTGTGTTTTTAGACATAGGGCCTCCATTCCCTAGTCGCCTTTTTACCAACATTAGGACGCTAATCCCTGAGTTGTGTTTTTAGACATAGGGCCTCCATTCCCTAGTCGCCTTTTTACCAACATTAGGACGCTAATCCCTGAGTTGTGTTTTTAGACATAGGGCCTCCATTCCCTAGTCGCCTTTTTTTACCAACATTAGGGCTCCAATCCCTGATTTGAGTTTTTAGACATAGGGTCTCTATTCCTTAGTCGCCTTTTTGCCAACATTAGGGCTCCAATCCCTGAGTTGACATTTTAGATATAGGGCTCCATTTCCTAACCTTTTCCCTTTTAGATAGACACAATCCTTATTTTATTGTTTTAAAAAAAAAGAGAATAAGTCTAGAGTTTTGTCACAAATAACTCACGAAATTTTTCTAGTGAAAACTGGGGCAGAAAAATTTCATTCGTTTATTTGTTTTGGCATCTAACCAGAATTGAACTCGAGGCACGTGATCCGAGGTAGCCGAAAGAAGAAATCTTAATCCAGAATAAAGAAAAGAAGAAAAAGAACAAAAGAAATGAATTCAAAATGCTGAAGCAGACAAAGATGTAGACTGCCCAAAATTTGATTGAAGTCATAAGCTTCGCATGTCCCTCTTTGATCCAAGGGCTGAAGAAAGAACCAGCACATGCAGCTAACGAGCATCAAGATTCAGATCGGAGTCAACAGAAAAAACCAGCTAAGACTCAAGATCAAGCTTCAAGAGATCTATAGACTTGTAACTCATAGTTGATATGCCTAGCTAGCTTAGATTTTGATTTTCCTTTTGGTGTAATAAGGGGGTCAGCAAGCAGTAGCAGCAACAACAACAGTGAAATCGCAGCTTCCCGGTAGTCTCAGCTACCAAAACTTCCAGAACTATACTAACCTGATTCCTTTATAGCCAAGGATATGTAGGCAACCTTTGAAGCAAGGTTCGGTTAGACACTTTTCAAAAAATGCTTCTCATAGAGCGTCAAACAGGCAAAAATCCCTCATCGTTGCTCATTTTATCTTTGCCCGAAAACCCTTCGTATCTTCGAGCAAAGAGGGGCAGCTGTGAGCATGTGATTTTTGACTCGCATGAATTACTCCTACAGAACTCCCAAGATTAGGATTTTTCTTTTAATTATTTAGGTTTTTATGAATTATTGCATAATTTTCGTGTTTTGTTTGCATTTTTGTGTGTATGTTTAATTTATTTAATTCATAAAAAATACAAAAATATGTTGCACTTGCATTTAGGGTCCCATTTTATATTTTAGGCTAATTAGTTAATTAATATTACAAAAATAAAAGAAAATAACAAAAATAGTTTATTTTGCATTTTAACTTTTTAATTTTTGAATGTTTTTTATAGTTTTCTTTTAATTTAGGACTTAATTAATTTTTGAGAAGCAATTAATTTATTAATTTCATTTTAGAATTAAATCAAATTTTATTTTTAATTAACAAAATTTGAAAATGAAAAAAAAGGAAGAAAAAAGGTTTTTAATAAAAAAGAAATAATTTTTTTGGGCCAGCCCACCTTCAGACCCGGGCAAACCCTCCAAAACTGGCCCAGACCCGTGCTTTTACCCGGTCCAGAGTCCCCCACTACACAAACGACCCCGTTTAATTAAGTTTTGATCTCAGCCGTCGAGGTTATATGATCAAACGACTGAGAAGTGGGGATCATTTAGCATATATATGTCCTAAACACCCTTACCCCCTCCCCCAAAAATCGTCTCTCACACAACACCCTCAGAACCCCAAACACTCCGACCATGCTCTGCCCTAAACCACCGTCCGCCGCCCGCCGAAAATCGCCTATGGCGGCGGCCGGCGGCCAACCACGACCAAAATTACACCACTGCCTCTCCTCGACCCCCTCTTCCCAAATCTCCACTCCTTATACCTCAAATCCGGTTAGAACTGTTCGAATATTGAAACCATAGCGCCACCCTTATTTTCTCTGGTGGTGGCGCCACCACCAATCGACCCCAAACTAACACCAATGGACCACCAGACCCCCCCTCTTCCCAAATCCATCATCCTCTACCTTCGAATCCCTCTGGAATTCCTCAAATCTAGAATTAGAAAACCCTAGTTCTGTAGTTCAAGACTCTCTGGCTCCCGGAGTTCAATTACGAATCAAGATTTGTGTTATCAAGTTTTCTTTTCGAAAGCTCTGGCCGGCTCCTGCTCTCTCACCTTTTGAGTCATTTGTTCTGGTTAGTTGTCATCCTTTCTTTTCTTTCTTTTCTTGATTTTCCTTTATTTTGTTTAATTTCTTATGATGATTCGTCTCTTTTCTTTAGTTAGCAGTTGGTTCGTTGAATGATTCAAATTTAGGTTATTAGTAATAATCAGCATAATTAGGGTAATTAGTATCTTTAATTTCATGTTTGCCTTTTCATCAATGGCCTTTCTTTTGTTTTGCTGTTAGTTCTCTTTAATGCCGGAATGACAGACTTCCGGGCTTATCCATTTGTAGCATGTAGTCTGTTGAACCACAATTTGAGCTTCAAAGGTTCAGGAAGCCCAAGGGCTATTGGAACCTGCTGATGCAGTGGCCCAAAGACCATGGGTCAACTTGACCCGTTTGGTAGGCTAAAGTAAAAAACCAGGGCTATTAGGGGTAACTTGGGTAGTTTACTCAGGGAATCTTTTAATAATCACCTTAGGAAGCTTCTTAGAAGCTGAAAATAGCTTTACTTGGCCAACAAGTCAAAAGATTAGGGACCAAGTAGAAAAAAATAAAAATTGGAAAGGTCCAAAGGGCAAAATTTTAACTATTTCTACTGCCCTACTTCCTTGCCTATAAAGGCATCTCTATCTTGCATTTCAAGACCTAGACCTGAAGAGATAAAAAATCCAGAAATACTGATACTGCTACATATTTAGGAGAAAACACTGACTTCTTTGCATTTTCTTAGTGAAAAGCACTAAAAGATACTGTGTAGTGCTGAGTTCCTGATTTTTTTTTCACTAGTTTAAATCTCTGGAAGTTTGAATTCTACACTCGATTGAATATGAATTGATTTTGGGGTTTGAAAGCTGAGTTTTGAGCTGCTGAAAGTTTCCTACTGTTTCATTGGGTTGCTGGGTTCTGCTACTTTGCTGCTTGGCTACTGACCTCACCTTGCTTTCTTTCATTCATATTCCAGGTATATGTCTCTAGATTCACCTCACATGAGGCTTGACATTGAGTGAAATGAAACCTGAAGTTCTAAATGTGGCTTCTACATACTCAGATCCTTTAGTTCAGTTTTTTATTTTATTTTATGATTTTGAAGTTAATTGATGCATTGTATGTTCAAAATGAGAGCTACTAATCAGTTTGTATCTCACACGACCCCAGTTCGTCCTCCATGAACATTTCTTGATGGCACCTAGTTCCTACGACTAGGTAAGCCTAATAATGCGGAAAATATTATAACTTTTGGAAACATTTAATTAAACCAAGCAAAATTAGAAGGAAACGGTATATAAGTGCCACTTGGCATATACAACTCAAAAATAAATTGCGAAAGTCTAAAATCTCATCCCCAAAACCCGGAAACTCATGGGAACCACAGGTTAATAGAAATGTAATACACTGCTCTAACTCCAGAATGTCTAAACATCTGGAAAAAAAGAGGACAGATCAACTACTAAAGCTGGAACAGAATAGAGACTCCTGGTTTGCGGATGCGTCAGATATACCTTGAAGTCTCCGCTAGATCTATTCGCCTCGAGGATAGTGCGCGTGGGTGGAGGTACCTAAATCTGCACATGAAAAACATGCGCAGAAGGGGCATGAGTACATCACAACAATACTCAGTAAATGCCAAGCCTAACCTCGATTGGGTAGTGACAAGGAAGGTCAGGGCCCTACTGAGGTTAAACAATATAATATGAATTAGCAATATGAAAACTGACAGTAATAATGAGTACAGCAGTGAGAATAGACAGGTTAAACAGGGAAATAACTACTACACAAAGAACAGAGTAAACACGGAATATGTACAGCTCAATACCAAATGGTAATAATGAGGATCTCCCAGGATACCATCCTGTAGTCCTTTTCTCAACTATTCAGTGGATCTCCCGGGATACCGTCCCGTAGTCCAACTATCAATGTGCCGGGGGGGGGGGGGATCTACCGGGAATCTAACCCGTAGTCCCAAAGTAAAAGTACATGGGAATCTACCGGGAATCTAACCCGTAGTCCCAAAGTAAACAAACAAGGGGGGAGGGGGGAGCTACTGGAATCCCACATCCGTAGTCCCAATGTAAATGCCCAACCACAACCAGAGGATACTCATGAATGAAGTACAAAAGATAGGCAACAGGTAGTACTAGCCTAGCATGCTTCACGCGGTACAGTCAAGGCAACTTAAACAATTAGGCAAGTTGAATCAACTAAAAATGCTTTTCTAATCTAACACAGGTTATAATTGCAAGTAAAATAAGGTAAATGTGAAGGAAACTCAGTCTCAATATCTTAAGTAAAAACTGGGTTTTTAACAAATAACTCAAGTATGCACTCGTCACCTCACGTACAAGGCACTAAAATACCAATTATCAAATCCTAAGGGGAAAAGGTCCCTCCCACAAGGTTAGACAAGCCACTTACCTCAAACCGACTCAAAATCAACTAGAAACCACGCCTTTGCCATGAGTATCCAACTCCAAATGGCCTGAATCTATTCAATTCAATTACATATCTTAAATAACACCTCAAACAACAGATTCTACTATTTAATTTAAAGCTAAGACGCAAATTTAGGTAAAATGACCAAAATGCCCCTCAGGACAACATCTCGGAACTAGATAATTTTTACATTTTCAGAACCCTCGTACTCTCACGAGTCTAACCATATAAAAATCTCCCAAATCGGAGGTCAAACACCCACTCAAAACCCAAAATTTTGGCCTAAGAAGTTTCTTCAAATTTTTCCAAATTTTGATCCTCAATTCGAATTTAAACAATGGATTTAACTACATATTGATGAAATATAACTAGAAGGGATTAAATAAACGTTATCCAATAATCTCCTCTTCAAAACCCTCTCAAAATCCCCCTCTCCCGAGCTCAAATTTGATTTTTCTAACTTTTAAAAACTAACCTTCGAAATCTCTATTTCTGAACAGTGGTTTCTGCTTCTGCGGACAAGGGACCGCATCTGCGGTCCCACTTCTGCGGAACAAGTTCCACTTTTGCGGCTTTCCCTTAAGTGGTCAGGTTCTGCTTTTGTGGACCATTTCTGCTCCTGCGGTTTCCGCTTCTGCTGTTTTATTAAAAGGCCCCAAAATCCGCTTCTGCGATTAAGACCTCGCAGATGCAGACCCGCTTCTGCGGAACACCCACCACATCTGTGGAAACTAAAGACCTTGACCAAACCTGCTTATGCGGTCCTCCACGTCGCATCTGCGGTACCATATCTGCAGTACCGTATCTGCGGTTCCCAAGCCGCAGATGTAGAAATACCAGAAGCAGCAAAATCTGATATCTCCCAACTTCCAAAATCCTTCCGTTAATAATCCGAAATCATCCCGAGGTCCCCGAGACCTCAAACAAAAGCATTAACACCTAATACCTCATTCAAACTTGTTCCAACCCTTAAACCACCTAAAACAACGTCGGAAACTCGATTAAATCAAGGATTTACGCCTAAGAACTTCAAATTTCATCAAGATATACTTTCGATAAAAAACCTAACCAAAACACATCCGAATGACCTGAAATTTTGCACACACATCCCAAATGACATGACGGAGCTACTGCAACTTTCGGAATTCCAATTCGACCCTTGAATAAAAAACTTACTTTCGGACCGAAAATTTCAAAAATTCAAACTTCGGCATTTCAAGCCTAGATGAGCTACGGACTTTTAAAATATATTTCGAACACGCTCCCAACCTCGAAATCACCTAACGGATCTAACGGAACCATAGGATTTCCATTCCGCGGTCGTCTTCACACTGTCCTAACTACGGACCATTTTTCAACACTTAAGCTCTCATTTAGGGACTAAATGTCCCAAAACTCTCCAAAATCCAACACCGAACGTCCCGACAAACCAAATAGTAGAAATAAACTTAGGGAAAGCAATTAATAAGGGATCGGGGCGTTAATTCTTAAACGATCGGCCAGGTCGTCACATCCTCCTACACTTAAACATTCGTTCGTCTTTGAACGAGCATAGAGAACATACCTGAAGTAGCGAAAAGATGAGGGTAATCGCTGCGCATATCCTGCTCGGTCTCCCAGGTCGCCTCCTCGGCCGGCTGACCCCGCCACTGAACCTTCACTGAAGCAATGTTCTTTGACCTCAACTTTCTGATATGTCTGCCCAATATAGCCATTGGCTCCTTAACATAGGATAGATCCTTGTCCAACTGGACTGAACTGAAATCCAACACGTGCGATGGGTCACTGTGATATCTCCGGAGCATCGAAACATAAAATACCAGATGAACTCCGGCCAAACTGGGAGGTAAGGCAAGCTCATAAGCAACATCCCCAACTCACCTCAAAATCTCAAACGGGCCAATAAACCTCAAACTCAACTTTCCTTTCTTCCTAAACCTCATGACGCCTTTTATAGGCGAAACCCAAAGCAGAACCTGCTCTAACCATATATGAAACATCACGAACCTTCCTATCCGCGTAGCTCTTCTGTCTAGACTGGGCTGTACGGAGTCTATCCTGAATCATCTTAACCTTCTCCAATGCATCCTGAACCAACTCTGTGCCCAATAGCCTGGCCTCACCCGGCTCAAACCAGTCCACCGGAGATCTACACCTCCTACCATATAAAGCCTCATACGGCGCCATCTGAATGCTGGACTGATAACTGTTGTTGTAAGAAAACTCCGCCAATTGCAAGAAATGATCCCAAAACCCTCCAAACTCAATCACACACGCACATAGCATATCCTCAAAAATCAGAATAGTGCACTCAGACTGTCCGTCTGTCTGGGGGTGAAATGATATGCTCAACTCCACCCGAGTACCTAACTCCTACTGCACGGCTCTCCAAAGTAGCGATGTAAACTGAGTACCTCTATCCGAAATAATAGAAATTGGAATACCATGCAGACGGATGATCTCCCGAATATAAATCTTCGCCAACCGCTCTGATAAATAAGTGGTACACACAGGAATAAAATGAGCGGACTTGGTCAGCTGATCCACAATAACCCCAATGGCATCAAACTTCTTCAAGGTCCGTGGGAGTCCAGATACAAAATCCATGGTGATGTGCTCCTATTTCCACTCCGGAATCTCTATCTGCTGAAGCAACCCACCCGGGCGCTGGTGCTCATACTTCACCTGCTGGCAGTTGAGGCATCTAGACACATAACCAACTATATCTTTCTTCATCCGCCTCCACCAATAGTGCTGCCTCAAGTCCTGATACATCTTTGCGGCACCCGGATGGATGGAATATCGCGAACTATGGGCCTCTGCTAGAATCAAATCTCGAAGCCCATCAACATTGGGCACACAAATCTAGCCTTGCATCCTTAATACCCCGTCATCTCCGATGGTCACATCTCTGGCATCTCCACGCTAAACCTTGTCCTTAAGGACAAGCAAATGAGGGTCTTCATACTGCTGCTCCCTGATATGATCAAATAAGGAAGACAGGAAAACCACACAAGTTAGAACCCGACTGGGCTCCAAAAGATCCAATCTCACAAACTGGCTAGCTAAGTCATGAACATCCATCGCCATAGGCCTCTCTAAAGCTGGTAAATATGCCAAACTCTCCGCCCGGCGACTCAAGGCATCCGCCACCACATTGGCCTTGTCCGGGTGATACAGGATAGTGATATCATAATCCTTCAGCAACTCTAACCACCTCTTCTGACGCATATTTAGATCTTTTTGCTTGAGTAAGTGCTGCAAGCTCCGCTAGTCAGTATAGATCTCACAAGGCACACCGTATAAATAATGACGCAAGATCTTCAAGGTATGAACAATGGCAACTACCTCAAGGTCGTGGACAGGGCAATTATTTTCATGTATCTTCAACTGTCTGGATGCGTAGACAATCACCCTGTCGTCCTGCATCAACACCGCTCTAAGGCCAACTCTCGAGGCGTCACAATAGACAGTATAAGACCCCGAACCGGTAGGCAACATCAAAATTGGGGCTGTAGTCAAAGCTGTCTTGAGCTTCTGAAAGCTCGCCTCAAACTCCTTTATCCACTAAAATGGGGCACCCTTCTGGGTCAATCTAGTCATAGGGGCGCAATCGATGAAAATCCCTCCATGAAGCAACGGTAGTAGCCCACCAAATCAAGGAAACTGTGAATCTCTATAGCTGAGGACGACCTGGGCCAGCTCTGTACAACCTCTATCTTCCTCGGATCCACCTGAATACCCTCACTCGAAATCACGTAGCCTAAGAATGCCACAGAACTCAGTCAAAACTCACATTTTGAGAACCTTGCATATAACTTCTTCTCGCTCAAGGTCTGAAGCACGGTCCTCAGGTGCTGCTCATGATCTTCCCGACTCCAGGAATACACCAGAATATCATCAATAAAAACAATAATGGACGAGTCAAGATATGGTCTAAACACACCGTGCATCAAATGCATGAAAGCTGATGGGGCATTGGTCAGCCCAAATGACATAACAAGGAACTCGTAATGACCATACCGAGTCCTGAAGGCAGTCTTCGGGATATTTGGCTCCTGAATCTTCAACTGATGGTAACCCGAGCGCAAGTCAATCTTAGAAAACACCTGTGCGCCCTGAAGCTGGTCAAACAGTCATCAATACGAGGCAAAGGATAACGGTTCTTCACTGTAACCTTGTTCAACTGGCAATAATCAATAAACATACGCATAGAACCATCCTTATTCTTTACAAAAAATATAGGAGCACCCCACGGTGAAACACTAGGTCGAATAAAACCCTTATCAAGCAATTCCTGCAACTGATCCTTCAACTCCTTCAGCTCAGGAGGAGCCATACGATACGGAGGAATGGAATGGGATGAGTGCTCGGCAATAGATCAATGCCAAAATCAATGTCTCTATCAAGCGGCATGCCCGGAAGATCAGCTGGAAACACATCAGGATAATCCCGTACCACTAGACTGAATCAACAGAAGGGGTATCAGCACTGACATCTCTCACATAAGCTAAATACGAGACACACCCCTTCTCAACCATACGATGATCTTTAAGGAAAAAGATAACTCTACTGGGAGTGTGATCTAAAGTACCACTCCACTCAATATGCGGAATACCTGGCATAGCCAGCGTCACGGTCTTGGCGTGACAATCAAGGATAGCAAAATGGGGTGACAACCAGTACATGGCCAAAATAATGTCAAAATCAACCATACCAAGTAACAATAAATCTGCTCTGGTCTCAAAACCACTAATAGTAACCAAACATGACCGATAAACATGGTCCACAACAAGAGAATCCCCATAGGAGTAGAAACATAAAACGGGGCACTCAAAGAATCCTGAGGCATACCCAAATGCAGAGCAAAGTAAGAAGACACATAAGAATAAGTAGATCCCGGATCGAATAGAACCGATGCCTCTCTGTGACAAACCAGTATAATACCTGTAATGACGGAGTCGGAGGCAACAACCTCGGTACGAGCAGGAATAGCATAATATCTGGCATGACCCCTCTCTCGAGGGTGACCTCTATCTCCCCGACCTCCGCCCTTAGCCGGATGGGCAGGTGGGGTAGCAGCTGGAGCTGTGATCATGGCCTGAGAACTCTGAGGGGCACGCTGTGGCTGAGCAGTCTATGAAGATGCACCCCTACCAAGTCTGGGGCAGTCCCTAACCATGTGGCGTGTATCACCACACTCGAAACAAGCTCTGGGAGGACGCGGTGGCTGTGACTGACTAGGTCCAGGTATGCTGGACTAACCTCTGGAAGCATCCCGTGCAGGAGGTGCACTAGAAACTGGAGGTGCATAGTAAGGCTCCTGAGGTATAGGTGGAGCTGGAGCACTGCTGGCTGCTGGAAGAGGTGAATGAATGGAGCGACCCACAAAACCCCTACCATGCCGACCTACTGCTGGGGTACGGGCACCAGAGTATGGCACGACTCTCGAGACATCTTGGCCTCTCTACTCGATCCTCCTAGCAATATTCACTACCTGTTGATAAGGAATGTCCATCTACAACTCTCAAGCCATGCTAGATCTGATGGGTGGGATAAGACCCTCAATGAACCTGCGAACTCTTTCCTGAACTGTAGCAACCAAGGCTGGTGCATGCCTGTCCAATCTGGTATAGCGGATAGCGTACTCCGAAACGGTCATTGCACCCTGGCGCAAATGCTCAAAGTCTACGCACCATGCATCCCTAAGACTCTGGGGGGCAAACTCTCTCATGAACATATCTGAGAGCTAGGTCCAAGTCAGTGAAGCAGCCTCGACTGGACTGTCTATCTCATAAGTGTGCCACCAATCATAGGTGGCTCCCCGAAGCTGAAAAGCAGTGAAAGAAACCCTGCTGGACTCCACTATGCCCATAGTGTGAAGAATACGGTGACACTCCTCTAGAAATCCCAATGCATCATCTGATGCTAATCCACTGAATACTGGGGGATCATACTTCTTGAACCGCTCAAGTCTCCGCTGCTCATCCTCAGAAGCAGCTGACCCGTCCTCGGGCTAAACTGGTACTACAGGCGGTGCGAGAATAATCTCGGGAGCATGCTCAACCTACACTCACTTCTCAAGAGTGCGGACGGCGGGAGTATGTGCTCCTCCCTCGGCCTGGGATGTGGCTGCAGCAAGGGGAAGCAACCCTGCCTGAGCCAAGGTGGTATACATACTCATGAACTGAATCAAAGTCTCTTAGAGAGCTGGAGTAGTAGTGGCAGTGGTAGGCGTTCCAGTTGCTTGAGCTCCGACTGGATCTGCTAGTGGTGCCTCGGCAGCAGCTCTCGCAGGATTTTCAATCGCAAAATCTAAAATTCAAATTTCTAAAAATTGAAACCATTAACTATTGACTTAGAATGCATGAATGATTCTTAGATTTGAATCTCCAAATTTTGTTTTCCTAATGACATAAGAAAATACAACTTGATATATAACTAATCAGTATGGATGTTTTCAATCAAAAAATCCTTCTCATTTTTAATTATAACAACAATTATGAGTATATGTAACCCCTACCCCCCAAAGAGAAATTGTTAGACGGGTAAATATTATTTATATATGTTCCTGATAGAGAATTATCAGATATCAGAAAAGTATCATACTTCAATTTAAATTTTGAATTTAATAGAAAATTGAAATTCTATTTTCATAAAGCACAACCCGTGTAGCCCCAAATAGAACAGAGAAGGACAATAAAACAATAAAATAGAAGAAAGATGGATATTATAGATATCTCCACACGTGGTTAAGCCATACAAAACTTCTTTTCTTATACACTTCACAATCGTATTCTACTCAAAAATCCGTAAACAAAATCTCTCTCTTCTCTACAAATCATTTTTTGAACAACGAAATCCATAACATAAAAGGGGGTGAAATGCTAAAAAACCGATACTAATTCATTTTGAACTCAAAAACAAGAACTTTGCAGTTCTTATAGATCTAATTCATTGAAATTTCATCCAATAAAATGGAAGAATTATAAATCTCCAAAATAATAGATAGAAATACCATAAATAAGGCCATTGCGACACCCATCAAATGAGTAGTTCCACACCAGGAGCTACTTTTCCATATTCGAAATTTAATGGTTTTAATAAATCTCTTACCGCAGTTCGTCTTGGACCAGATCTACAACTGTTTTCAACAGTTTGTGTCGCCATAAATTCTATTATATTTATTGAGATCTGTTGACTTTGCATACCATTCCGTTGTAAATAAACGATCCTATCATAGATCCATTAGGGTCTTGAAATTTTATTAGTATGATAAGAATGGAAACAACAACCCTAGTCGCCATCTTTATAACTGGTTTACTTGTTCGGAAGATCAGCCACACTGGGACCAACGAATTGCCCTTTCACCTATGGGAGGCAGCAGTGGGGAATTTTTCGCAGTGGTCGAAAGCCTGATGGAGCAATGCCGCATGGAGGTAGAAGGCCCACGGGTCGCGAACTTTTTTTCCCGGAGAAGAAGCAATGACGGTATATACGGAATAAGCATCGGCTAACTCTATTCCAGCAGCCGCGGTAATACATAGGATGCAAGCGTTATCCGGAATGATTGGGCATAAAGTGTCTGTAGGTGGCTTTTTAAGTCTGCCGTTAAATCCCAAGGCTCAACCCTGGACAGGCAGTGGAAACTACCAAGCTGGAGTATAGTAGGGGCAGAGGGAATTTTTGGTGGAACGGTGAAACGCATAGAGATCGAAAAGAACACCAACGGTGAAAGTACTCTGCTGGGCCGACACTGACACCGAGAGACGAAGGCTAGGGAAGCGAATACGATTAGATAACCTAGTAGTCCTAGCCGTAAATAATGGATACTAGGCGTTGTGCGTATCAACCCATACAGTACTGTAGCTAACACATTAAGTATCCCCCCTGGGGAGTACGTTCGCAAGAATAAAACTCAAAGAAATTGACGAGGGGCCGCACAAGCGATGAAGCATGTGGTGTAATTCGATGTAACGTGAAGAAACTTACCAGGTCTTGACATGCCGCGAATCCTCTTGAAAGAGAGGGGTGCCTTCGGGAACACGGACACATATAGTACATGGCTGTCGTCAGCTCGTGCCGTAAGGTGTTGAGTTTAAGTCCCACAACGAGCGCAACCCTTATGTGTTAGTTGCGTTTGGAACCCTAAACAGAATGCCGGTGATAAGCTAGAGGAAGGTGAGGATGACATCAAGTCATCATGCCCCTTATGCCCTGGGCGACACATATGCTACAATGGCTGGGACAAAGGTTCGCGATCCCGTGAGGGTGAACTTACCCTAAAAACCCATCCTTAATTCGGATTGCAGGCTACAACTCGCCTGCATGAAGCTGGAATTGTTAGTAATCGCCAGTCAGCCATACGGCGGTGAATTCGATCCTGGGCCTTGTACACACCGGCTGTCACACTATGAGAGTTGGCCATGCCCGAAGTCATTACTTAACAGCAAGTAGGGGGATGCCGAAGGCAGGGCTAGTGATTGGAATGAATTTGTAACTGTCACGACCCGGATTTCCCACCCTCTAGAGTCGTGATGGCGCCTACTCGTAGAAGCTAGGCAAGACAAATTTAATTACCTTTCGTTTACCACATAGCCCCTTTTTAACAATTTATAGCAATAATATAGAAGCAACGAAATTAAACAGCAGCGGAAGTCTTAATTACAGAAACTGAATCAAATTGCGGAATAGTTAATATAAGCCTCTACCCAAGAATGGTGTCACAATACTCACGAACTGCTAAGAAATACTAACTACAAAGGTATGAAAGAACACATAAGCTATTTGTCTCAAATACAAGGAGGCAACATACTAAAAAGAGAGATTAAGGGAGACGCCGGGCCTGCGGATGCCTGCAAGGCTACCTCGGGTCTCGCTGGACTGAAGGCCTGCTCCCGTACTAATGCTGCTGCTGCTGCTCGAAACTTGGACCTGTGCAAATAGTACAGAGTGTAGCATCAGCACAACCGACCCTATATGCTGGTAAGTATCTAGCCTAACCCCGGCGAAGTAGTGACAAGGCTAGACTGGGCTACCACATAAACTTGTACAATTATGTATATATACAGCAGAATCGAAAACACAAGACAAGTAAATATTATGGGAGGGGGAGCATGCTGTGGGGAGATAAATACATTAATAGTAAATCCAGAATAAAAATCTAAGGGCAACTTGGAATTTACAGCAGGCAAGAAATAAATACCCAGATAAACACACTTGTATCAATAATTGTTGTGGCGCGCAACCCGATCCCAATATATAATAACACTGTTATGGCGTGCAACCCGATCCATATATATATCATTGTTGCGGCGTGCAACCCGATCCATATCATTTAACATTGTTGCGACGCGCAACCCGATCCATAAATATTATTGTTACGGCGTGCAACCAAATCCATATCATTTAACATTGTTGCGGCGTGCAACCCGATCCATATCATTTAACATTGTTTCAGCGTGCAACCTAATCTATAAATATCATTGTTGTGGCATGCAACCCGATCTATATCATTTAACATTGTTGCGGCGCGCAACCCGATCCATAAATATCATTCAATGCACGACATCATCCTTTGTGCTTTAACACTCTTCCTCACTCAATCAACAATCACAAACAAGGGCAAGGTAAATAATAAAACAATAATTGAAGTCCCGGCAAGGATACACAAACAAACAAATAAAAACCCGGCAAGGGTACAACATCAATAACCACCAACGTCCCGGCGAGGGAATAAATCATTATCTCTTCTCTTTCTTTCACTTTCATCCCATATTTCACATTGTCACTTGAGCAAAATCTCCAAGGAGTTACTCTTCTAATATACCTTCACAATTTGTATTTCAAGCCGAGCCAATGCTCCACGAAGTTCCAAGATCACAATTTCTTTCACAAGGTCTTTACAACATATAGAAGTCATCAATTAAGCATGGACGGCATAACAACAACCGAACTATCCACAAATAAGGACTCACGGTCATGCTAGATACCAATGTATAGATACTCCTCACCATGCCTATACATCGTACTCGATCAATTAGCAAGTTACAAATAAGACTCAACTCCTATTCCCTCAAGCTAGGGCTAAACCAAACACTTACCTCAACTTCCACGGCCAAATCAATCCACAACAACCGCTTTCCCTCTCGAATTCGGCTCCAACTCAATCAAATCTATAAAATAATGACTTCATAATATCAATTTATGCTAAACCAATCAAACCCAAGGTCTAACTATAGCTTTTTCATCATTTTCCCCCAAAAGGTCAAAAATGCCCCCGGGCCCACTTGGTCAAAACCCGAGGTTCGAACCAAAACTCGAGGTTCGAACCAAAACCCGATTACTCATTCCCCCACGAACCCAACTATATAATTTATTTCGGAATCGGACCTCAAATTGAGGCAAATCCCCAATTTTAGAAAAAACCTAAGCGCTACCCAAAATTCCCAAATTTCCCCATTAAAATCTTTGTTTTGAAGTTGAAATTATTTTAGAAGATGTTAAGGAGTGAAGAAATTGAGTTAGAAATCACTTACCAATCGTTTTGAAGAAGAAGAATTGTTGGAAAAATCGCCTCTTATGTTTTGGGTTTTTGAAAAGTGAAAAATAACTGAAATTTCCGTCTTTATATACCCCTCTGAAGTCCCAGCGCGGACCGCGCAAAAAGGAACCGCGGCCGCGCTGGTATACCTGAAAACTTGCTGGCTCTCTAAAGTTTGCTACGCGGACCGCGCAAGGATGACCGCGGCCATGCAGCACGCACCGCAGACTGTGCTAAGGTGACCGCGGGCGCTGGAGCCTGCAACCTTTTTCCTGGACCTGCAACACCTGGTATTTTAAGTCTAAACCTCCCGGAACCTACTCAAAATTCACCCGAGCCCTCGGGCTCCAAACCGAACATACACACAACCTCAAAAACATCTTACGAACTTAACCATGCGATCAAATCACCAAAATAACATCAAAAACAACGAATCAAACCTCAAAAATCACTAGTTTTTCTTCAAACTTCATAAACTTCCAAATTTAGAGTTTTAAGTCCGGAACACGTCAAACGAAGTACGATTTCCACACAATTTCACATAAATTCTTAAACAACATATAAGACCTGTACCGGGCACCGAAACTAAAATATGGTCCCGATACCAACACGTTCTAATCAATTTTCATTTCAATTTTCCTTAATAATTTTAGAAAAACAATTTTTGCTCAAAAGTTTATTTCTCGGGCTTGGAACCTCGGAATTCAATCCCGGGCATATGCCCGAGTCCCATATTTTTCTACGGACTCTCCGGGACCGTCAAATCACGGGTCCGAGTCCATTTACCCAAAATATTGACCAAAGTCAAACTTATTCATTTTAATACCAAATTTTAGCATTTTTCACAAAATTTTACATTTAGGTTTTCTAGCTACGCGTCCGAACTACGCACGCAAATCGAGGCGACTAAAAATAAGGTTTTCAAGGCCTCGGAAGCACGGAATAAATAGGAAAAACAGGTGATGACCCTTTGGGTCGTCACATTCTCCACCTCTAAAACAACCGTTCGTCCTCGAACGGACAAAGGAAAGAAGTACCTGAGTCGGGGAAAAGGTGGGGATAGCGGCTCCGCATATCAGACTCGGACTCGCAAGTCAATGCCTCAGGAGGCTGACCTATCCACTGAACACGAACTGAAGGAAAACTCTTGGATCTCAACTGACAAACCTGCCGGTCTAGAATAGCTACCGTCTCATCCTCGTAAGACAAGTCCTTGTCCAACTGGACAATGCTGAAATCTAACACGTGTGCTGGATCTCCATGATACCTCCAAAGCATGGATACATGAAAAATTAGATGCACGGCTGATAAGCTAGGTGGCAATGCAAGTTTATAAGCCACCTCTCCCACTCGATCGAGAATCTCAAATGGACCAATGAATCTAGGGCTAAGCTTGCCCTTCTTCCCAAATCTCATCACGCCCTTCATAGGCGATACTCGGAGCAATACCCGCTCACCAACCATGAAAGCTACATCTTGAACCTTACGATCTGCATAGCTCTTTTGCCTAGAATGGGCCGAAGGAAGCCTATCCTGAATGATCTTGACCTTGTCCAAGGCCTCCTGAACCAAATTCGTACCTATCAATCGAGCCTCTCCCCGCTCAAACCACCCAACCAGAGACCGACACCGCCTACCATATAAAGCCTCATAAGGAGCCATCTGGAGACTCGACTGGTAGCTGTTGTCGTAGGTAAACTCTGCTAAAGGCAAGAACTGATACCACGAACCTCCAAAGTCAATAACACAAGCTCGAAGCATATCCTCCAAAATCTTAATAGTCCACTCGGACTGACCGTCTATTTAGGGATGAAATGTTGTGCTCAACTCAACCCGTGTGCCCAACTCTTACTGAACTGCTCTCCAGAAGTGCGAGGTAAACTGCATACCCCGATCCGAAATGATAGATACCGGCACACCATGAAGGCGAACAATCTCCCGGATATAAATCTCTGCTAATCTCTCGGATGAAAAGGAGACTGCCACATGAATGAAATGCGTTGACTTGGTCAGCCTATCAACAATGACCCAAACTGCATCGAACTTCTTCCGAGTCAACGGAAGTCCAGTAACGAAGTCCATAGTGATCCTCTCCCACTTCCACTTAGGAAGCTCAATCCTCTGAAATAAACCACCAGGCGTCTGATGCTCATACTTAACATGCTGACAATTCAAGCACGGAGCCACATATGCAACAATATCCTTCTTAATTCTACGCCACCAATAATGCTACCGCAAGTCTTGATACATCTTTGCGGAACCTAGATGAATAGAGTACTGGGAACTATGAGCCTCTTCCAATATCAATTTTCAAAGTCCGTCCACATTAGGCACGCACTCGGCCCTGCAATCTCAAAACTCCATCATCACCTAAGGTAACCTACTGGGAACCTCCATGTTGCACCATGTCTCTAAGGACACACAAATGAGGATCATCAAACTGCCGATCACGGATACGCTCTAATAATGAAGAACAAGCGACGTTGCAAGCCAACACACAACTTTGCTCAAAAACATCCAATCTTACGAACTGATTGGACAAAGCCTGAACATCCAAAGCAAGCGGCCTCTGACTGGCTGGAATATAAGCAAGACTGCCCATACTGGCTGACTTCCTACTCAAAGCATCAGCCACCACATTGGCCTTCCCCAGATGATATAAAATGGTGACATCATAGTCCTTCAACAACTCCAAACACCTTCTCTGCCTAAAATTCAATTCCTTTTGCTTGACAAGTACTGAAGGCTCTTGTGATTAGTGCCTCACATGCCACGCCATACAAATAGTGCCTCTAAATCTTCAAGGCGTGAACAATAGCTGCCAACTCTAAATCATGCACTGGATAGTTCTTCTCATGAATCTTCAACTGCCTCGAAGCATAGGCAATAACCTTGCCATCCTTCATCAACACTGCACCAAGCCAAATACGGGAAGCATCACAATAAACTGTATAAGGACCTGATCCTGTGGGCAAACCAACACCGGTGCCGTAATCAGAGCTATCTTGAGCTTCTTAAATCTCGCCTCACACTTATCCGACCATCTGAACTGGGCACCCTTTTGGGACAACCTAGTCATCGGGGCTGCAATAGATAAAAACCCCTCCACAA
Source organism: Nicotiana glauca (assembly GCA_026770625.1). Classification (NCBI taxonomy): domain Eukaryota; kingdom Viridiplantae; phylum Streptophyta; class Magnoliopsida; order Solanales; family Solanaceae; genus Nicotiana; species Nicotiana glauca. The sequence goes on from MU745398.1 coordinate 80,751, forward strand.
ACCGACGGTATTAGCCTGCCAATCCCAAGAAACTCCGAATCTCTGTAGCTGATGCTGGTCTAGGCCAGTTCTTGGCTGCCTCAATCTTCTTCGGGTCCAACTGAATACCCTCTGCTAATACAACGTGACCCAGAATGCTACTAAACTCGGCCAGAACTCACACTTGGAGAACTTGGCATATAACTGACTATCCCTCAGAGTCTGAAGAACCACTCTAAGGTGCTGCTCGTGCTCCTCCTGGCTATGGGAGTATACCAAAATATCATCAATAAAGACTATCATGAACATGTCCAAATATGGCCTGAACACTCGATTCATCAACTCCATAAATGCTGCTAGCGCATTGGTCAACCCAAATGACATGACCAAGAACTTATAATGCCCATACCGAGTACGGAAAGCTATCTTAGGGACATCGGATGCCCTAATCCTCAATTGATGGTAGTCAGATCGCAAGTTAATCTTGGAGAATACCCTGGCACCCTGAAGCTGGTCGAACAAATCATCAATCCTCGGCAGTGGATACTTATACTTAATCGTTACTTTGTTCAATTGCCGGTAATCTATGCACATCCTCATCGATCCGTCCTTCTTCTTGGAAAATAACACTGGCACGCCCCAAGGTGAAACATTGGGTCTAATGAAACCCTTCTCTAGCAAATCCTACAACTGGTCCTTTAACTCCTTCAGCTCCAGCGGGGCCATACGATATGGCAGAATAGAAATGGGCTGGGTGCCCGGAGCCAAATCAATACAGAAATAAATATCCCTGTCGGGTGGCATACCCGGCAGGTCTGAAGGGAAAACATCTGGAAACTCCCGGACAATAGGCACAGAATCTTTAGAGGGAACCTCAACACTGGAATCCTGAAAATAAGCTAAATAATCCAAACACCCCTTCTCGACCATACGCTGAGCCTTCACATACGATATGACACTGCGGGTAGAATAACCTGAAATGCCTCTCTACTCTAAACAAGGCATACCCGACAACGCTAAGGTCACAGTCTTGGCATGGCAATCTAAGATAGCGTGATAGGGTGATAACCAATCCATACCCAGAATCATATCGAAGTCAACCATATCTAGGAGCAATAAGTCTACGCGGGTCTCCAGACCCTCGATCACTACAACACACGAACGATGGACTCGGTCAACCACGATAGAGTCACCTACCGGTGTAGACACATATATAGGAATACCCAATGCATCACTAGGCATGACTAAGCATGGTGCGAAATAAGACAAAATATATGAATACGTAGACCGTGGATCAAATAGTACCAAAGCATCTCGATCACAAACCAAAACCGTACTTGTGATGACTGTATCTGAAGCCTCAGCCTCGGACCTGGCCTGAAAAGCATAACAACGGGGCTGGGCCCCACTACCCTGAGCTGTATCCCTAGGTCGATCTGCTGCTAGCTGACCTCCGCCTTTGGCGGTCTGAGCTCTACCTCTATGACCTCTACCTCCACCTTTATGACCTCTACCTCTACCTCTGGCTGGCTGTGGGGCATCTGGTGCCTGAATCATAGGGCGGGGACCCTGTTGCTGCGACTGAGTACCCCCCCCCTAATCTCGGGCAAGCCCTCCTGATGTGACCATAATCACCGCACTCACAACATCCCTCCAAATGCTGTGGCTGAGGAAGCTATGGCAGGCCCTGGTGACCTGTATGACCTCCACAGAAACTCTAAAGTGGCGGTGCGCTAATGGGAGCTGGCGGTGCATTGAATGACTGCTGATCAGAATAGAGTGCCAGAGAACCACGACCACCTGATGTGTCGTGAGAAACCTGAAGGGCCGAATGAAAGGGCCTAGGAGGATGGCCTCTACCATATGAATCTCTACCTCCAGACGAGGTACCACTGAATCTGCCGAATTGACGGGCTTTCTTGTCTCCCCCGTGACCAGCTCCCTGTGACAGAACCATCTCAACTCTGCGAGCCACATTGGCTGCCTCCTAAAAGATGATATCACTACCAGTCTCCCTAGCCATCTGGAGACGAATCGACTGAATCAAACCATCAATAAATCTCCTCACCCTCTCCCTCTCGGTGGGAAGTATGACAAGAGCATGGCAAGCTAGATCAATGAACCTGGTCTCATACTGAGTGACCGTCATAGAAACCTGGTGGAGGCGCTCAAACTACCTCCGATAAGCATCCCTCTGAGTAACGGGGAGACACTTCTCCATAAACAACTCTGAAAACTGATCCCAAGTCAAAGACAACGACCCTACTGGTCTAGCTAAACAAAAATCCCTCCACCAAGTCTTGGCAAATCTAGATAGGCGAAATGCAGCAAAATCAACTCCATTGGACTCAACAATGCCCATGTTCCGAAGAACCTCGTGGCAGCTATATAAGAAATCCTGGGGGTCCTCAGAAGAAGCACCGCTGAATGTAGTAGAGCTTGGTGAACCTGTCCAGCCTCTACAAAGCATCTGCGGACATAGCCGCACCATCGCCGATCTGAGCAACTATTCCCGACTGAACTGCCATAGCTGGATAAACCACTAGAACCTGACCCTGGGGAGCTACCTGCTCCGAAGTATGTGTAGTAGGAGTCTGGGCTCCTCCTCCAGCTTGAGAAGTGGCTGGTGCTACAGGAAGCAATCATGCTTGGGTGACACCCTCCATGAGGCCTATCAATCGGACTAGAGCGTCCTAAAAAACTGGGGTAGCAATAAACCCCTCTGGGACCTGAGCTGGGCCTATCAGAACTACTGCAGCTGGGGCCGAAACCTCCTCGTCAAAGTCACCCTGAGGCTCCACAACTGGAGCTGCTGCTCGGGGCTGAGCTCTGCCCCTACCTTGGCCTCTAGCATGTCCTAGTCATCTGCCCCTAGTGGGAGCTGCCTGGGGCTCGGACTGCTGATCGGAAGATGAGGAAGCGCGTGTTCTCGCCATCTGCGAAAGAACAGAGTAGAAATTCAATTAGCTTTGAGAAACAGAACAGCACGACAAAAAAGAACAAATGTGAAACTTTCCCTAACTCGGTAGCCTCTGGGGGATAAATACAAACGTCTCTGTACCGATCCCTCAGACTCTACTAAGTTTGTCCGTGAGTTGTGAGACCTATCTAACCTAGTGCTCTAATACCAACTTGTCACGACCCGAATTTTCCACCCTCGGGAGTCGTAATGATGCCTACTCGTAGAAGCTAGGCAAGCCAAATTTAATTACCTTTCGTTTACCATATAGCCCCTTTTTAACAATTTATGGCAACAATATCAAAACAACGAAATTAAACAGTAGCGAAAGTCTTAATTATAGAAACTGAATTAAACTGCGGAATTGTAAATATAAGCCTCTACCCAAGACTGGTGTCACAATACTCACGAACTGCTAAGAAATACTAAATACAAAAGTCTGAAAGAACCCATAAGTTGTTTGTCTCGAATACAAGGAGGCAACAGACTAAAAAGAGAGAATAAGGGAGACGCCAGGCCTGC
>MU745398.1:94210-97274 GCA_026770625.1 Nicotiana glauca
TGACCGTGAATCTTAATTTTGTTAATTGTGTACCCTTGGTTGATTCTATGAAAGTTGCGACTGGATAGTGATATTTGTTGTGCCAAGAAGAAGTTGAATAGGATTGGTTATTGCTGACCCTCCCTTGCCGGGATAGTTAATTTGATATTCTTGTTCCCTTGCCGGGAAAATATTATATTATCTTGTTCCCTTGCCGGGATTTTATTTGTGATACTGTGTTGGATCGAAATGAGAGCGAGTGGTACGCCTACCACACATGATATATTGAAATAGGAGCGAGTGGTACTCCTACCACACATGATATATTGAAATGGGAGCGAGTGGTACGCCTACCACATATGATATATTGAAATGGGACTGAGTGATACGCCTATCACACATGATATATTAAAATGGGAGCGAGTGGTACGCCTACCCCACATAATATATTGAAATGGGAGCGAGTGATATGCCTACCACGAGTGATATTAAAATGGGAGCGGGTGGTACGCCTACCACGAGATATTGAGAAATGGGATTGAGTTGCACGCCTGCAACAAGATGAGTGGAATATAAAAGTTGCCGTGTCTTTTCATTATTGCTAGAAGTTATACTGTAGATGTACGTACCATTATTTCCTGATATTTTGTTTCTATTTGTTATCCCTGAAGCATGCTCCCTTCCCAATTTAAAATTGTTATGTTCCTGCTACTTTTCCGTTGTACTTGTATATACATCTGCACAGGATTATCTTAAGTCTGGTCCTAGCCTCATCACTACTTCGCCGGGGTTAGGCTAGACACTTACCAGCACATGGGGTCGGTTGTGCTGATGCTACACTCTGTGCATTTTTGCACAGGTCCAGGTTTCGAGCAGCAGCAGCATTAGTACGGGAGTAGGTTTTCAGTATCGTGAGACCCGAGGTAGCCTTGCAGGCATCCGCAGGCCCGACGTCTCTCTCTTATTCTCTCTTTTAGACTTTTGCCTCCTTGTATTCGAGACAAAATAGATTTATGTTTCTTTCAGACTTTGTATTTAGTACTTCTTAGATGTTCGTGAGTATGTGACTCCAGTTCTTGGGTAGAGATACATTTTGGGATTCCGTATTTTATTCAGCTATTTAAAATTGAGACTTCCGCTTATGATTTTAATCCCGTTAATTTTATTTTAATGCTGTTAATTATTAAAAAGGAATATGTGTTTAATCGATCAGTAAGTAAATTTGGCTTGCCTAGCTTCTACGAGTAGGCGTCATCACGACTCCCGAGGGTGGGAAATTCGGGTCATGACACTATTAATTTTATAACAATTATTTTCAACATGTGTAGACCTGGAATGACTATGCATAGTTCACCTCTATTTGTGTAGTCTGTTCTAATGACAACTTTCCCACTTTTATTATCACTTCCGGTACTGGCAAGGGCAATTACCATGTTATTAACCGATCGAAACTTTAATACAACCTTTTCTGATCCCGCTGGAGGGGGAGACCCCATATTATACCAGCATCTCTTTTAGTTCTTCGGTCATCCAGAGGTGTATATTCTCATTTTGCCTGGATCCGGTATCATAATTTATTTCCATAAAAAATATATTCCTCCTTGTCCTTGTAGTATCTCTTCCATATAGTATCTTCCTTCCACAAAATAATAGATCTTCTCCACGATTTAGCAACTTTCCTTTCAAGATGTTGAAAAACTTTCTATCCATAATTTCCATAGATTATTCTTCTGATATTGTAGTAAGCCGTTCAATATTTGAGATTTCACTTTCAAATATTATTCCTTCTATGACGCTTGGAGATTAAATCTCTGAAAATAATCTTCCTTGATAAATTTCTCGTTCCCCTATTTGTTTGAATCTTTACCAGGATCTTCTTTTTGAATAAACGTGTTCAAAACATAAGATTACCACAAGCAAAAATTTTTTGATTAATAATTATATTGATTTATTATTATCAAAATTAATACGTGAAACATTGAAGCTAACAGAAAGACGTTAGAAAAAGATACAGTGAAAATTGAACTCATACATATTCTGAAAGACATTCACTTATATGTTACTGAATTATAAGGTTTCTATTGTACTTTAATGGCTATGGTTAATTAAACTATACCAACCACTCTACATCCCTATCCATCTCTACGAAAAACTAAACCAACTATTCTTTGACTAATAATCATGGTTTACCTACGCCAGAGAGGTTGGTGAATTGTGTTCAAGGTTTAAACACGTTTAAGAAACAGCTATTATAATTATTAGTAATAATTTATAACGGGATATTCTACTCTACTGCCTAGTTTTATCCACCACTCTACTTTTCATGTATGCTTTCAAACAAGAAAAAGACATAGTTTGCAATTGGTTCACGAGAACAATAAACCAATTGTGTTTCTAGAAAAAAAATTTCGAAATTGATTCTGTGGAAATACTTCAAGAGAGGATACATTGGATTGCCTAGATACGCGTATATGTTTGCATATGCCAACAAACTAGGTCTCTAGAAAATTTAAAAACTTATTTGACTGGTGGTACTCCGTTCTCTGGGGGGCTATGTTATCGTTCTCGCCGTGGAGACCAAGGCCATCGTCTGTGTGTATTGGAGCTACTTGAGAGTTAGATATATTGATCGTGGAATCAAAGACACTTCAAAGAACAATTGTAAAATAATATATGTTACGAAAATTGTATCAGGCAATCACTATTATCCTTAGCCCCATGGTGGGTATCAAACTGTTTACCCTTAAAATTGGATAACAATTAAACTTATAAATGGTTTTAAGGATACGTAATTTTACCTAGCACTAGTTGAAATACAATGATTAATTGCATAAATAAGCAATAAAATAAAGCAAACCAGTATTGAATACAATAAAGATAGATAATTGGAATAAAAGGGGGCTAACCAAGAGTAGCAGGGGTATCATAGAAGATGGTAGAGGCTTGAACTACAGTGGCACGGACAGTTGTGGCAGAGGAATTATCTCCCATATCCACTTCAGCAAACAAAGGGCCTTCATTCACTGCTGGGGTTGGGACCAAAGCCATGTTTTCTTAGTTTTGCGCTTATTTCGTTATCTGATTC
>MU745403.1:12226-27145 GCA_026770625.1 Nicotiana glauca
AAAGTCATCGGGTTATGCCGGAAAAGGTCCACGGGTTATGCCGGGAAAATCATCGGGTTATGCCGGAATAGGTCCACGGGTTATGCCGGGAAAAGTCATCGGGTTATGCCGGAAAAGGTCCACGGGTTATGCTGGAAAAATCATCGGGTTATGCCGGAAAAGGTCCGCGGGTTATGCCGGGAAAAGTCATCGGGTTATGCCAAAAAAGGTCCACGGTTTATGCCGGGAAAATCATCGGGTTATGCTGGAAAAGGTCCACGGGTTATGCCGGAAAAGGTCCATGGGTTATGCTGGGAAAAGTCATCGGCTTATGCCGGAAAAGGTCCACGGGTTATGCCGGAAAAAGTCATCGGGATATGCCGGAAAAGGTCCACGGGTTATGCTGGGAAAATCATCAGGTTATGCTGGAAAAGGTCCACGGGTTATGCCGGGATAAGTCATCGGGGTTATGTCGGGAAAAGTCATCGGGTTATGCCGGAAAAGGTCCACGGGTTGTACCGGAAAAGGTCCACGGGTTATGCCGGAAAAGGTCCACGGGTTATGCCGGGAAAAGTCATCGGGTTATGCCGGAAAAGGTCCACGGGTGGTCCACGAGTTATGCCGAAAAAAGTCATCGGGTTATGCCGGAAAAGGTCCACGGGTTATGCCGGGAAAATCATCGGGTTATGCCGGAAAAGGTCCACGGGTTATGCCGGGAAAGTCAACGGGTTATGCCGTAAAAGGTCCACGGGTTATGCCGGGAAAAGTCATCGGGTTATGCCGTAAAAGGTCCACGGGTTGTGCTGGGAAAATCATCGGGTTATGCGGGAAAAGGTCCACGGGTTATGCCGTGAAAAGTCATCGGGTTATGCCGAAAAAGGTCCACGGGTTAGGCCGGGAAAATCATCGGGTTATGCTGGAAAAGGTCCACGGGTTATGCTGGGAAATGTTATCGGGTTATGCCGGAAAAGGTCCCCGGGTTATGCCGGAAAAAGTCATCGGGATATGCCGGAAAAGGTCCACGGGTTATGCCGGAATAATCATCGGGTTATGCCGCAAAAGGTCCACGGGTTATGCCGGAATAATCATCGGGTTATGCCGCAAAAGGTCCACGGGTTATGCCGGAATAATCATCGGGTTATGCCGCAAAAGGTCCACGGGTTATGCCGGAATAATCATCGGGTTATGCCGCAAAAGGTCCACGGGTTATGCCGGAATAATCATCGGGTTATGCCGCAAAAGGTCCACGGGTTATGCCGGAATAATCATCGGGTTATGCCGCAAAAGGTCCACGGGTTATGCCGGAATAATCATCGGGTTATGCCGCAAAAGGTCCACGGGTTATGCCGGAATAATCATCGGGTTATGCCGCAAAAGGTCCACGGGTTATGCCGGAATAATCATCGGGTTATGCCGCAAAAGGTCCACGGGTTATGCCGGAATAATCATCGGGTTATGCCGCAAAAGGTCCACGGGTTATGCCGGAATAATCATCGGGTTATGCCGCAAAAGGTCCACGGGTTATGCCGGAATAATCATCGGGTTATGCCGCAAAAGGTCCACGGGTTATGCCGGAATAATCATCGGGTTATGCCGCAAAAGGTCCACGGGTTATGCCGGAATAATCATCGGGTTATGCCGCAAAAGGTCCACGGGTTATGCCGGAATAATCATCGGGTTATGCCGCAAAAGGTCCACGGGTTATGCCGGAATAATCATCGGGTTATGCCGCAAAAGGTCCACGGGTTATGCCGGAATAATCATCGGGTTATGCCGCAAAAGGTCCACGGGTTATGCCGGAATAATCATCGGGTTATGCCGCAAAAGGTCCACGGGTTATGCCGGAATAATCATCGGGTTATGCCGCAAAAGGTCCACGGGTTATGCCGGAATAATCATCGGGTTATGCCGCAAAAGGTCCACGGGTTATGCCGGAATAATCATCGGGTTATGCCGCAAAAGGTCCACGGGTTATGCCGGAATAATCATCGGGTTATGCCGCAAAAGGTCCACGGGTTATGCCGGAATAATCATCGGGTTATGCCGCAAAAGGTCCACGGGTTATGCCGGAATAATCATCGGGTTATGCCGCAAAAGGTCCACGGGTTATGCCGGAATAATCATCGGGTTATGCCGCAAAAGGTCCACGGGTTATGCCGGAATAATCATCGGGTTATGCCGCAAAAGGTCCACGGGTTATGCCGGAATAATCATCGGGTTATGCCGCAAAAGGTCCACGGGTTATGCCGGAATAATCATCGGGTTATGCCGCAAAAGGTCCACGGGTTATGCCGGAATAATCATCGGGTTATGCCGCAAAAGGTCCACGGGTTATGCCGGAATAATCATCGGGTTATGCCGCAAAAGGTCCACGGGTTATGCCGGAATAATCATCGGGTTATGCCGCAAAAGGTCCACGGGTTATGCCGGAATAATCATCGGGTTATGCCGCAAAAGGTCCACGGGTTATGCCGGAATAATCATCGGGTTATGCCGCAAAAGGTCCACGGGTTATGCCGGAATAATCATCGGGTTATGCCGCAAAAGGTCCACGGGTTATGCCGGAATAATCATCGGGTTATGCCGCAAAAGGTCCACGGGTTATGCCGGAATAATCATCGGGTTATGCCGCAAAAGGTCCACGGGTTATGCCGGAATAATCATCGGGTTATGCCGCAAAAGGTCCACGGGTTATGCCGGAATAATCATCGGGTTATGCCGCAAAAGGTCCACGGGTTATGCCGGAATAATCATCGGGTTATGCCGCAAAAGGTCCACGGGTTATGCCGGAATAATCATCGGGTTATGCCGCAAAAGGTCCACGGGTTATGCCGGAATAATCATCGGGTTATGCCGCAAAAGGTCCACGGGTTATGCCGGAAAAGGTCCACGGGTTATGGCGGGAAAAGTCATCGGGTTATGCCGGAAAAGGTCCACGTGTTATGCCGGAAAAGGTCGACGGGTTATGCCGGGAAAAGTCATCGGGTTATGCTGGAAAAGGTCCACGGGTTATGCTGGGAAATGTTATCGGGTTATGCCGGAAAAGGTCCACAGGTTATGCCGGAAAAAGTCATCGGGATATGCCGGAAAAGGTCCACGGGTTATGCCGGAATAATCATCGGGTTATGCCGTAAAAGGTCCACGGGTTATGCCGGAAAAAGTCATCGGGGTTATGCCGGGAAAAATCATCGGGTTATGCCGGAAAAGGTCCACGGGTTATGCCGGAAAAGGTTCACGGGTTATGCCGGAAAACTCATCGGGTTATGCCGGAAAAGGTCCTCGGGTGGTCCACGGGTTATGCCGAAAAAAGTCATCGGGTTATGCCGGAAAAGGTCCACGGGTTATGCCGGGAAAATCATCGGGTTATTACGGAAAAGGTCCACGAGTTATGCCGGGAAAAGTCATCGGGTTATGCCGAAAAAGGTCCACGGGTTATGCCGGGAAAGTCATCGGGTTATGCCGTAAAAGGTCCATGGGTTATGCCGGGAAAAGTCATCGGATTATGCCGGAAAAGGTCCATGGGTTATGCTGGGAAAATCATCGGGTTATGCCGGAAAAGGTCCACGGGTTATGCCGTGAAAAGTCATCGGGTTATGCCAGAAAAGGTCCACGGGTTATGCCGGGATAATCATCGGGTTATGCCGGAAAAGGTCCACGGGTTATGCCGGGAAAAATCATCGGGTTATGCCGGAAAAGGTCCACGTGTTATGCCGGGAAAATCATCGAGTTATGCCGGAAAAGGTCCACGGGTTATGCCGGAAAAGTCATCGGGTTATGCCGGAAAAGGTCCGCAGGTTATGCTGGGAAAAGTCATCGGGTTATGCCGGAAAAGGTCCACAGGTTATGCCGGAAAAAGTCATCAGGATATGCCGGAAAAGGTCCACGGGTTATGCCGGGAAAATCATCGGGTTATGCCGTAAAAGGTCCACGGGTTATGCCGGGAAAATTCATCGGGGTTATGCCGGGAAAAATCATCGGGTTATGCCGGAAAAGGTCCACGGGTTATGCCGGGAAAAGTCATCGGGTTATGCCGAAACAAGTCATCGGGTTATGCCGGAAAAGGTCCACGGGTTATGCCGGGAAAATCATCGGGTTATGCCGGAAAAGGTCCACGGGTTATGCTGGGAAAAGTCATCGGGTTATTCCGGAAAAGGTCCACGGGTTATGCTGGGAAAATCATCGGGTTATGCCGGAAAAGGTCCACGGGTTATGCCGGAATAGGTCCACGGGTTATGCCGGGAAAATCATCGGGTTATGCCGGAGTTTTGAAAAAAAATGCTCCTTGGGTTATGCCAGGGAGATCCTAGGGTTATGCCAGGATTTGGAAAGAAAAAGCTCCTTGGGTTTTTGGCCGGGATAAAGAAAAATCTCCTTGGGTTATGCCAGGGAGATCCTCGATTTTTTTTGGAAAGAAAATGCTCCTTGGGTTATGCCAGGGAGATCCTCGATTTTTTGCCCGGAATTTGGAAAGAAAAAGCTCCTTGGGTTATGCCAGGGAGATCCTCGGTTTTTAGCCGGGAGATCCTCGATTTTTGGCCGGGATATTTAAAGGGGGAGATCCTACGCTACCATGATTTGTTTTTCTTTTGGGATTTTCATTTTCTATTTCTTTTCTTCTTTCTTTTCTTAGGTTTTCCTTTTTATATTGCCTTTTTATTTAGCAAAATGCATGAAAGAATTCTGGGGAAACTTCCTTTTGGTCGTTTTCCTGCTGCAAAGCTGTTTCAACGCTCGCGCATTTCATTTCTTTTGGGCTGCACCTACTTCTTGCACGGTTGCTTTGAGTTAGACCTGTTTTCAACAAAGAACAATTTGTTAGTTGAAACGGTGGTTGGTTTTGTGGCCTTGATCATCTCCAGTGCCTGGTCCCGGCCCCATTTCCGTTGAGAACTTTGCTGCTTGTTGGCCTTGAGGGTGAATCTTTTTTCACACTGACCGGGTTCAGCCTTAGGATTTCATGATGATTCTCCCGTGTGGGCTCTAACCTTTTTATCTTATTCTAACCTTAGGACCTTTGCCTTTTGCCTTTCTTTCTTTTCAAACGTCTTTACTTTGGAAGCAATCAACCACCATGGTCAGTCGGGATTGGCCTGACGCAATCGTTGAGGCTAGGCATTTTCTTCGACTCTGACCAGGCGGATCCCGATAAAAACAATCCTGCCACCTTTCTTTGTAGTAACTCCGGAATCAGTGTTAAACCGAAAGGCATTCAAGGAAGAAATATACAAAAGGCAAGCGAACGAGTTTAAAGAGAAGCATCTCTTTCGGGGGAAAAGAAGGACTTATCTGGGGTGTGCATGCTGGCTTCAAATGAACATGACATGTTTCTTGGACTGGACGCCCGACCCACACAAACTTTCCAGCTTCTCGTGAACCCATTGATCCGCGTTTCTAAACCAGGGAACCTTGCCAGGACTCTTTTCGTGACGAGATGTCTTCTTTTCGGCTGACAGCGCCCTTTGCGGGTTTTCACCAATCGACCTCACTCATTTCTCTTCTCAGCGTCGCCCAATAGTGCTCTTTGCGAGTTTTCACTAAGCGGACTCTCTCATTTCCAGTTTCTCTACTCACCATCGCCTTATAGTGCCCGAAGGTTTTCACCGATAAGACTCTCTCATTTTATTTATCTCATTTTGAATTGTATCAGACTTCAACAATGATGTTTTTACTTCCTTGCTTTTGCCAATTGATCGGAAGGACTTGGACAAGGTCTTTGGGTAGAACTATAACTTTGGAACCATTTCGGCGGATTCATAGCCGAACCATCATATCATCTGCCCCAGTTTCAATTTTTGGTGGTAATTGGGATTTTTGTTTTGGTGTGACTGAACGTCAGGGAGAGGCTGCCTACGTATCCTTTTGGAATCAAGTCAAACGTAGTTCAGGAAAACTTTTTGTTTTATTTTTGTTTTTGCTTTATTTTATTTTGTTTTTGTTTTCTTCTTTTCTTTTTCTTTTCTTTTTCTTTTCTTTTTTTTTCTTTTTATTTTCTTTTCTTTTTCTTTTTCTTTTTCTTTTTCTTTTCTTTTCGTACTTCCGGGTTCCAAAGAGGGTAATCAAAGAAGAGTAACCAGCTCAAAGGGCTTACGAAGGATTGATAGTGTTTGGGGTAGCGGGAAGGAAAGCCTTCGTCATCTCAATTACACAAAATCCATCAAAACGGGAGGCCTAAACATAATACCTTTTGACTACATCTGCATTGACTACTGTTTCAGGATCATTTCCTTCAATGTCTCCTAGATACCCTGCTTCTCTTGGCAATATTTTCCAATGATGTATGGAACCTTCCGATTAGGAACAAACTTTCCTTTTGCTTCCTGGTGATAAGGAAGAATACGCCTTAATACCAGTTGCCCTACTTCAAATTTTATAGGCGCGGGCCATTCTTTGTTGGTACAACTGCCCGTGACAAACCGCAGTCATCTGTTTCAATTAAGTTCAACGTTCCATATGAGTCTAGACCCACTTACTGTCCTCAAGCTCTGCTTCAGTGACGGACCTTTCCCAAACCACGAACCAATTTTCTTCAGTTGTTCCGATTCTTTTCTTTTAATTTTCTCAAACTTAACTTTTTTGTATTTCAACTTTTGATTCATTATTTCGAAGTCTGACAGAGTTCTTGCGATCTGGACATGAAGTCCGCAAGCATGTCATGTTATTTAAAGCTGCATTATTAGAATTGAAGAGAAATAAAAGAGAAGACATAGCAAAACTCAGAAAAATAAAGAAAATGAACGATGAAATATTAATTTCATTTCTTGGAATTGAGAAGATAACATGGTTGACATTCAGGAATTTAAAGACAGGAAACTAAAAAAAACATCCGAGTTACACCCTGGTATAACTCGCGATGCAGAAAAATGCAGCAGGACAAGTCTACTGGGACTCCTGCCTGATCAGGAATGGCATAGCCTTCCAGTTTTGAAGTTTGGCGCTTGCTCCCATGTATAACACCTCAGCGGTGCTAGTGCCCTCTCCTGGCTGGACCATATGGGTTTCGCAGAGCATTTCCCTCATTGCCCCACGTACTCCTTCACTCTCTTTAGCCGTGAAATCCTCATCATATTCCTCTTTACTGTACTTAGGCTTATGTGGTATACGTCCAATAACCACTGGCTTATTCAGCTGAGGTGGTTTGATTGTCCCCCATACCACATAGGCTTGCTTGGGTACATCAATTTCCTTTTCCGGTTTTGTCTCAGTGATTTTACTCTTCTTTTCCCCTTTCTCTTGTTTCGAGGCTACCTTGGGCTTCCTTTCCGCATCAGCAATAGCAATTATGGCCTTAAGCGCTGGATCAAATTCTTTGTCTTCACAAATCATCCCGATTATCGGCCCGTTTTTGTGAGTGGGCAGCGGATTATTGGTCACATTTGGGACATCCTCAACCTCCAACACAATTTTACCTTGCTCTATTAAATTCTCCACTGCTTGTTTTAGAGTCCAACAGTTATTTGTATGATGGCCTTCTACCCCTGAATGGTATGCACACCTGACACCCCGCTGATATGATAGTGATTCCGGGTTTTGCCCTTTTGGGGGTATGGGTTGTAGCAAATTCATCTGGACAAGCTTAGGGAACAAGGTGGAGTAAGACCGATTGGTGTATAGTTGGGTCTCCTGGGTGGCTCCCGGGGATGGAAGTTATTCTGCAAAGGTCGAGGATTATAGTGGTTCCGGTGGGGAGGCTGATTTCTTGGAAATGGAGCTTGGTTTCTATTGTCATGTTGCTGTGGTCGTACAAACGGTTGAGCATTCATGACCGCATATAGTTAAGGAATATAGGACATTTCTTGATGAGGGTAATAATGTTGGGGGGTTCTCTCAGAAAACATGGGTTTGGGAGCCCGGTGTCTTCTCGCACCCGAAGCTGCCATAGGCGTTTCCTCTTTCGTCCTACCGTTTGCCATTCCTCCAGACCCGCCTTGGATGGCTTGGGAGGTTGCTCTAATAGCTGATTGGCTCAAAATTCTGCCTGTTCTTAGCTCATTCTCTACCATTTCTCCGAGAGGAAATATCTGGGGATGAGCCTCAGAGGGTGTTCCGAAGAAGTTAGCAGTCATAGTAGGTTGCCCCAGAGGAATATTTGGGCGGCTGATAGGAACAGTAGTAACACCTCCAGATCTAAGTAATAACTCCAGGAATCCGGGGACAGTGCTTGGGGGTTCCTTTCCGTTGTTCCAAGCATCCCATATTTCCATCAATCGCAGGCGCAGGATCCGATTTTCTTCACCTGTAAGGGATTCAGAGGCCGGGATCCCAGAGATTGGGCTATCTTCAGGTATGGGGACTGCTGGCAAGGTCATTTCAGATGACATCTCCGTTTTTCCTTTGGATCTGGTGAAGTATCGATGCGAGGCAGTTTACCACAAACCAACCAATGGTTTCTAAAATACTCAGCTGGAATGACAACAACAATGGTTAGTGTGAAACAAATAACAAATAGGTAACTACACATTGGGGTGTGATGAACCTATACAGTTAAATGAATATCTACATGTTTGCTTCGGCTGCATGCTTCATCCCGGCCTTTCTCTTATTTCTTTTCTCTTTTCGTTTTGTTTTCTCTCATTTTTTTCCCTTTTTTTCATTTTCATTTTCTGCTTTTTCTTTTCTTTGGCCATGGTTTTTTCTCTCAATGCCTTATTTTCTTCCTCTTTATTTGTTTCCCTTGCATTTTTTTAGGATTACGGTCGAATCTTATGTAGATTGCCTACGTATCATGGCCCCGCATGAATCAGACCAAGCGTAGTTCTTGCAAATAAATGCAACAGTAAGAAACAATTTTTGGGAATTTTCAATTTTCCATTGATAACAAATGCGGTTACAAAAGCTACTAGACTATTAGTTTTTCTTTTCTTGCAAAGGAAATTACAAAAATAGACTCAAAAGAAAATACAGACTCGATTAACTAAGAGTACATCAATGCTTCAAATCCTGGAGCCCGCGGAGCATCGTTCGGCATTGCCGCGGGCCTGCGTGTGAGACCCATTTGCAACTGATCTAAATCATTCATGACTTGGCGAACAAATATCATCACTGAGGCAAAGGACGCGGTACAACCCATTCGCTCGCCGGCCTGACACTTCATGATAATATAGTGGGCAATGTTTCTGATCCTTTCTCTGATTTGGCCCTTTTCTTGGAGGAGTCGGCTTATTTGTTGTGTACGAGCCTCTAGCACTTGCGTGTCCTGGAAGTGCAAATCTTGTAGCAGCTTAATTTCTCTTTCCATCTCTGCAATTAACCAATGGCACTGGTTCATCTCGACTCGGAATTCTTTATCCCGCTGGGCTATCTTTTCTTCCATAGTATTCATTTTTCCCTTTATCTTGGCGATGGTCCCCTCGTAGTTTCTCCTCATTTGCTGCACAAATTGGGCTTTTTCTTCAGTCCTTTTGGCCCGCAGCGCCCGGAGTTTTGCCATATTTCCCTCGGATTTTTCTAGTTCTTCTTGGCAGTCCGAAATTTGTTTCCTTAACCCTTTGATCAACCTCTCATCAGATAGACTTCTTTCTTGGTTCCAGGCATCTATTTTCATTTGCTTAATTTGGGCTTTGAGCGCTTCGTTCTCCTGAGCTAATTTCTTTTTATCACCCTCGTCGACTGCAGCCTGTACACTTTTGTCAAATTGGAGGTCCCAGACCTGTTGCTCTAACTGTCCTATTCTAGCTCGGTACTCCTTCTCCTTTGCTTGCCAATCCCGTTGAACTTGGACCCCATCGATAAATTGCTGCACATGCGGTCTTTTAACGGGTCTTTCTGGGATTTGAAATCTTTTGCCAAACCATGTCAGATACTTGGGATCTACCTCGCCCCTAGCTTGGTCCTATATTATAGTTCTTGGCTCGAGGAACTGGCATTCATTCCATATCTTTCGGATTCTACCTTCAGGAAATGCAGCCTTTGGGCCTAACTCAATGACTGGCTCACTCAGGTCTTCGTCATTGTGCACTGTCTGGAATCTTCCAAGTTGTCACAAAACCCGGTAAGGAGCGTAAGGCTGTATGCTTTGAATACCCATCAAAAGAATATAGGGGACCTCTGCTGATGTGTATATAGCTTTAGTAGCGGGAAGCCAACCATAAGCCCATTTGACTTTATCTGCAGTCAAGGATCCTAAGCATGATGACCAGGCCTCAGTACTTTCAGGGAGCTCAATACCTGTCACCTGGGTCCCAAATTCTGCAATACAACTCAACCCGGTTAGGCCGTAGTTCATATAGTCTGTGCGGTGACAGAGGTGTTCTTTCATCCACATCTGTAAGAGCAAATTGCAACCTTGAAAGAATTTTCCACCTTCGCGACATTTGGTCAGAGCTCGGTACATTTCTGCTACGATCAGAGGCACAACTGTGTTAGTAGGTTTTTTCATGGCAACATCTAGCATCCCCACCAGGCCGAGGTCTATATGACCATCTTTTCGCGGACAAACCACCACTCCCAGAAAGGCCACCATAAAGGCTAATCCCCATCGAGCTTCCCATTTGTCTTTATTTCCGGCATGTGTCAAGCCGGTATTGGGCTCCTCGAAACCTTTTGGGTTACCATACCGATGATATAGGAAGTGCAATGTACAACACCCT
The DNA here is from genome assembly GCA_026770625.1 of Nicotiana glauca. NCBI lineage: Eukaryota > Viridiplantae > Streptophyta > Magnoliopsida > Solanales > Solanaceae > Nicotiana > Nicotiana glauca. Next base: position 22,792 of record MU745403.1, read on the forward strand.
TCTGCCAGATGCGGGTCTTGAATATCCCGGCTGATGTTCAACAAATCCAAAAACCTATGAAGGATTACCGATCGTGGTGCCAGTAGGTATCTTCCTCGCAGGTTCTCGTTGAGACCCGCATATCTCGCGATCTCCTCTAATGTAGGTGTGAGTTCAAAATCTGAAAATCGGAATATGTTACGGGTCGGGTCCCAAAATGGTATTAGAGCCTCAATGATATCTTTCCTCGGTTTGATGTTCAGTAGATCAACTAAACCGCCCAAAATTTTAACCACGGTATCTCTGCTTCCTTTTTCTAGATCATGCCACCACATGTGAAGTTTCAAGGGGATCTCACTCAGGACTGAGAAGGTCTCGATGTTACTTGAAGTCATCATGCATGTTTATTTAAAAAGGGAATTTTAATGACTTATTTTTACAAACTGGCTATTTTTGCAAAATTCTTTATTTAATCAAAACAAGGATTTGGTTTTGCGAATACGGTCTTTCAGCACTTCTGGGGGGAAGATTTTAAGGTTGTGTCTGCAAACCACTTAAAATGACTCAGGATGCCTGCTCTTGCAAAAACAGCCTTCCAGCGCCCTTTTGGGGACATTCGGCTTATTTTAAAACAAGAATGACATCACCCGACTTATTTGTGACAAAAAATTAAAATTTTGGTATTTTTGGCTATTTTTGCAAAAGGGTGGTTGGACCCGGTGAGGGTTGCCTACGTATCTCACATCCGATGAGAATCAAACCAGCGTAGTTCGGACAGATTTGCCAAAATCAAGACTATTTTGAACAACAATTTTCTTTCTATTTTTCAAAGCATTTTTCTCTTTTTCTCATTTTTTCGGAAATCCGACAGCATTTCGGTACTATTGGGCATTGGGTTTTTCAAATGGTCACCCTCACTTAGTCCTGACACTGCTAATTTTTCTCAATTTTCACTCATTTAGACAAGTCGGTCAACATGCAAAGTCGAGCAAATAAATGCGCAAGTAGCACGCAAGATGCATCAGGATGGTCAATTCATTTCAGGTCACCTGTCCTAGACGGACCCAACCCCTGTGTCGAGTCCCCTAAGTTAAATGCACATGATGCAAACAAGCGTCCTATTAGGGATCCAGTATGAGTTTTTGTTCTTCTAGGTTTAACCCTAGGTTTATTGGTCTAGACCTGGCTTACCCGAGCGGACAACTCGAGCCGAGAGGGAGACAGCGTACCGGGGATACAGAAGCTCCGCCGGCTTAGCAACTTATCCAAACCTCGTTCTAATTTGGGAAAGACTCTAAACAGAAGAGAAGCTACACGAAGTGCACCCTCCTCCATATTGTAGAAGACTCAGAGAGAGGAAGGGATTCACGACAATTTATATATACAATTTCAACAAATATCAAAGCGGTAAAATATTTAGCACATATAGCATAGAACATGTAGAAAAATCAGATAAAGCCAAATATAACAATTATAATAAGCTCGAATTCTTGAACCCTGAATTGAGATTCTGGGTTCGTATCCCCAACGGAGTCGCCAGAGCTGTCACACCTCCTTTTTTACACACCTACCCCGGAGAGTAAATGTATAAGGGAGTTTTTCCAATTTAAAGTGACATTATTCGAAATGGGATTATTTATTTATTTTTAGAGTCGCCACTTGGGATAGGATTGGCTTTTGGTGTCCCAAGTCACCGGTTTAATTTAATCCAAAATTGAGGAAAATTATCGACTTCCCAATTAGAGTCTGCGAACCAGAAATTCTGTGTAAAGAATTCTGTTGACCCGAGGAAAGGTGTTAGGCACCCCCGGATCCCTTGGTTCTAGCAAGGTTGCTTAAATTATTATAAATGGCTAAAAATCTAATTTTTACATGTTCCAACCCATATTGCAATTTTATAATTATTTACTGCTTTTAATTATTTTTTACGAAAGTGAACGTCGTTTAAGAATGTGTTTTCGGATCACGTCACATGAAATGCGCCCGGATCCTTGATCGGTGCGGACTCAACCCTTAGGAAGAGTGGGCTCTAATTACTTTTACCCGATAGCGGTATCGGGGTTAATATCCACAGGGATCTAGATTTGGGAGTCGAGTATTTGTGAAGTCTAGAAATGCGTTTTGGCTTCTAATTTTTGCTTCTATCATTTTTAGTTTTTCTTTTGTTTATCAACTAAATCTATCAACTACAGTTGTAAACTAAATTTTGCTAAGTAATGATGCTAGTTGTATGCAATAAGAGAAAAGCACTAGGGTCATAGCACTCACCTAGGTGACTAATTAACGGGTATAGAATTCTTATGCAAAGATGATAATTAAGGGGAATATGGATAACCGTTGCACTTTAACACTCACTCTCACACCTCTCGGTAGAGAGAGTGATTTTGCCCAATTGACTCTCTCGAGACCAATTGGGTAGGCTAATTTTGCCCAAGCAACTTTAAGGTTCAAGTTGGGTAATTACTCTCTCAAGGTTTAACCCGTTATTTGGGACTACCATTCTCATGGGTCCATCCCAAATTCTTGTTGGGTTAACTGTGAGGTCATAGACTCTCTTTCTCAAGAAGAGTCAAGACCCACTAAGCTAGACTTAGTGTTTTCAACCACTAAATCTAAGTGAAAACATACAATCAACCCAAATACCAAACACCCAACATCATCCAAGCATTAAGCAAAATCACCCATTAATTACCCACACTAGGGTTGAGCCACAACCCTAACTAATGGGTTTAGATAGACATGGAAGAAGTAGAAATAGAAGAAATTAACATAATCATTAACTACAAGCTTAATCTACTTGAATCCACGTTAATTACAAGAGAAAATTGCCTAAAGTAGCTTAATACAAAGTGTCTCGTGCTCAGCTTCTCAAACAGATTGCCAAAACATAACCTAAAAAAGTAAAATGTTCTATTTATACTACACAGGAAAAACCGAACAAAAATGCCCCTGAGGGTCTGGCGCGGACCGCATAAAAATGACATGTGGCCGCGTAGGGCAACGGGTCTTTAGATCTGTGCTTCTGGACTTGGGGATGCGGACCGCATAGAAATGTCACGCGCCGCATAGGTTGAGTCAAGCGGACCGCGTGGAAATGGTGCGCGGACACACATGTTGAGTTATGCGGACCGCGTGGAAATGGTGCGCGGCCGCACAGTATAATTTTTTCCCATTTTGACTCTCTGAACTTTTACCCACACGGACCGCACTGATTTGGTGTGCGGTTGCGTGGGACTTTGCCTTGAGTTACTGAGCCTCTGATCTCTCATCATTGCGGACCGCATAGAAATGGATGCGGTCCGCGTGGATTTTATTCACTTTTGCTGATTCTCTGAACTTTCCTGCGCGGCCGCATGGCAAAGCAGTGCGGACTGTGCAGGTTAAGCTTGAACTTGGTAGCTTTCAGAACCTTCCTGTGTGGCCGCACATCAAAACAGTGCGGTCCGCGCAGGTATCCTATTTCCCATTTTCAATCATCTTTTGTCGCTTGGCAGATTTCACTCCTTTTTTAGCCGATTTGTGATATTAATCATCTAGTCGCTCAAACCTGCAATCAAGCGCAACTTGTAAGCAATTCAGGACTAATCTGGAGCAATTTATGCACAAAGCTCAGGTAAGAAGGGGTACAAAACCTGTACAGTTCATAGTTATCAACTCTCCCAAACTTAAACCTTTGCTTGTCCTCAAGCAATTAAAATGAGACCTACCCCTCAATAGAAAACATCCAAGTAATTCCTGCTTGTCCTAAAGTAACCTCAATCAAGCATCAATTGGGACTAACAATTGCCCTCAATGCGAATGCATCATTAACACATTTTAGCTTTTAAAACTTATGGATCAAGTGTGACACAAGAGCATCAAATCAAGGAGCCTTTTTTCAAGTACTTTGGTCATTATGGAACCCAAACTCACACATCCTCGACTCTCCCTAAGTGAACCTCACCTTTTAGAGTATTTGCACACAAATCAAGGTGGAAGGATTTCTCGCTCATCTCTCATAAGGAAGAGACCCTAAGTCCGGTTCTAAGTACCATATGCTTGCCCCTCATGTAAGTATCCACTAATGAAGGCTTCCCTCAACTGAAGATCATGTAGGGCTTTTGAGGAGTCATTGTGAAGGATTTTGGGTAAAGGTAGGGTATGCTTTCGTTCACATGGGTTCAATCTTCCCTTAAGCGCTTCCTCTGATTCATTTTGTCACACTTTCTTGACTCAAATGGGTGATTCACCTCTTTCAAGGGGTTAGAGAGACACATTATCACTCTTTCTTTTGCAATTCAAACCATTTTCTCCTTTTGTCTACTTTTTCAACCTTTTTGTCCTTTGATTCCCTTTTTTATTCTTATTCTCTTTTTGACTTACTTTTTGTCTTTCT
>MU745403.1:45329-77866 GCA_026770625.1 Nicotiana glauca
CGGTTCGGGATTAAATCGGTGACTTGAGACACCATTATATTCTCAAGTGGCGACTCTGAAAATTTAAATAACTAATCCCGTTCCGACCGTCCTTTATTTGGAAAAACTCTTTTTACGCTTATATTTATATATCCCTTTCGCCGGAGTATGTAAAGCGCCGTAAAAAAGAGGTGTGACAACTACCCTTGCCTTTGTTTTGGAATTAATATTCTTAACAAAACTGCCCTTTTCCATGCCTAAACTACCCCTGAAGACCCCTGAAATTACTAACCAAACCCAAACAAATCCCTTTTTACCTTAGTTAAAATCTTAACTGTGGTTTAATCCTAATGAGTCTAAATCAACTATATCCATGACATATTAGCCTATGCTGAACCTAATAACTAATTAAGATTAACTACTGAATTAATGAAAAATAAACTAAACCAATTAAAACAGCTAGTAACAACCATAGAAATACCAAACAATGAATTAAGATCAGTCCAGTTCAAACGAAGTCAACTAAAAATTATTAAGGCAAAAAGTTAAACTGGTATCTTACAATTACCAAGCATAACAAAGATCAAAGACCTAACCAATCCTAAAATCATACTACTAATCAAACTAATCAAGACGAACCAAAGTCAAACAAACACTCAAAAAGGAAAATCAAGTACCAAATACTGACCAAGACTAAACGAAAAAATAAAAATAGAAATTAGCAATTATGAGATTTAAAACAGAAAAAAAAAATAAACAAAGAAAAAAGTAAAAGAGAGAACTCACTGATATAACCTTTCACTGAATTGGCTTCGAATTTGATTTTAAATTAATGTTATATGTTTATTTGGTCGAAAATAAACACAAAACATTAATCTAAAATCAATCGAACACTTAAAGCTCCCCAAACAGATTTGATTTCAAAACACTAGATTGACGATTCGACGAGTTATGATGGTGTTTGACAACAAACAAGTGAAGATTTGTGATGAGGAAGGGCAGGTGAGGGTGTGGTGTGATTTTGGGGAATTTTGGAAGCTTTTACGTTTTGGCCGGAAATTTCGATCTGAAATTCGAGGGTTTTGGTTTGACTTTGAGAAAAACTAAGGCTAGATATGAGGAGAGGGGGCGAAGAAGCACATGTGGTATGATTTTGGGGTTCATCGGAGCATCGCCGCCGGCGGAGGCGACTTCCTGCCGGCGGCGGACGACGGAGTAAGGCGGAGGTAAGGTGGGGTAACAACGGCGTTACAGGGAGGGGGTTGGTACGAGGAAGAGAGGGGTCTGGTCTAGGATTAATGGGGTTTTAGGACACTTTTATTAAAACGTTGGCATCAATGTGAGCCGTTGGATGAGGGTGATGGATGGTTGAGATTACTCGATGCCAAAACAGCATCGTTTTGCTAAAGGAGGAATCAGTAGGGGCCGTTGGATGATGGAGATGAGCGGTCCAGATTAAACGATGGCAAACGGCGTCGTTTCATTTTACTGAAGGGGCAGGCCGAGTTCCAGTGTCTTTTGGACTGGGTTGGGGACTGATTTGGTCCAAACGGTTTTTCCAATTTGAATGGCCCAAATTTAATTGCTCTCTTCTTTTGTTTCTTTAATTATTTATCTCCTTTTATTACTTTTGTATTTTTATGTATTTTATAAAAGTGCAAAAATTAGAAATGAAACCTAATTTATTTACCAAACTAAGCTAGTTAATTTTCTAAAATTGTTTAAGACCTTTTTAACGATTAATAACTAAAAATGCAAAAAATGGGTTATTTTTGTTATTTTACTTTATTTCTAAGCAATTTAAACTACTACTTAATGCTAAATGTGAAATTAGATCTCAAACAAATGCCAATGTATTTTTTGTATTTTCATATGAACTACAATGCACAGATAAAATGCAACAATTACCAGAAAATAACACAAAAATTCATAAAAATTGTAAAAAATATTTTGTTTGAATTTTTGGGAATAATTAGCTTAGGGCAAAAATCACGTGCTCATAATAGTAATAATTGGCTCTTCTTAGAGCTCTCAATTAATTTGGTACTACCACATATTCATCAACATAAATAGGTGAATATCACTTTTAAAGAGAAAGTTATACCAATATGGTTATGGTCAAAACTATATGCAAGATATGCTTCTTGCATTAATATTATTCTTTCATAATCATATTATCAAAATATTTTGGCGTGCAATAGGTACGTGACCAATGATCATTCATGCCATAAAAATGATATTATTTTCTTATATCATCTCAAACCTCCTTCTAGAGGTGAGAGTGGTATATTCACTACCACTAGCACGTTCATATTCTTCCAAGAATGAATATGTATTCATAAATCAGATGTTGTCACATTCACATCCTAAATTGGTCATAATCATCTATATGTGCTTGATAATATCTCATGTTAAATCGATGATACATATTACTTTCACATAGTGAAGGATTATTTTGAGAATCCTTATTATTCTCATTATCACAATAATGACAATTATAATTTCATCTATTGCCACGTCCATATCCATTGATACTTTTACGGTAATAATTTTATCTTCTTTCATACTTATCACATATTGCTATCACAATCTCTTAAGGGAATGAGAATGAAGCAAATTCAATGGGACGAATTTTTACTTCTTGTGCTCACGATTATACATAGAAATTTTATCATTTCGCGTGGTTATATTTTCTTACTAACTTCATTAGAGTTATAATCAAAATTTATTTTCTTAACTTGTATTTAAAATCAATGTGTAGAATAAAAGAGAAAAATACGATAAAATACATACCTTAATCCAAAATTCAATCATGAAGGAAGTTCATGAAAAAATTGACAATTATTATGCTCAATCCCAAAGCTTCTACTCAATTGGTTAGAGTCTCGTGTTGATAACGTGTTATAAAACAAGAGAGAATTCTTATTGATTTGGGAGGAATTATAATGAAATAGGACCCTCTATTTATAGAGAAAGAATGACTTAGCCACAAAGTAAAATCCCTAAAATCTCTCTAAAATGTAGACATTCACCTTAATTCTATTTATAACAAGATGCACCTTGTACTTATGAGGAAAAGTTAATTTCAAACTTAACCTTTACAGAAAGTGCAACAATAGCCACTTTTAAGTCCATTTTTTAAAATATATCCATAATTTACAATGTATTTAAAAATTAGCTAATTCACCCAAATTTTAGGACTAAGTATCCTGAATTTGGAAATTCATGACTTAGTGTCCTTAATTTTTGAGCTGCTAATTTAAAATTCAGGATATAAGATTTGAACTTCTGAACATAATTTTCAAACTTTAGGATACGATGTCCTGAAGTTTGAACTTTGAGGTTTAAACTCTACATCGTTGTGTCCTAAAATTTGAGAGAAATTGGCTAATTTATAAATACATTGTAAACTTTGAAAGTATTTTAAACACCATACTTACAAGTTGCTACTTGATGTCATTTCCACTATCCTAATACCCTATATACTTGTCCAAAATGAATTAATATCACCTCGTGAACCATAATGTCATTTTCATGGTGTCATGAGGTGTCACGACCCAAATCCCGAACCAGGTCGTGATGGCGCCTCTCGTGAAGACAATGCCAGTCAGTCAACCCAATTCATCCTTTTAAAATAATTATTTAACCACAATTATAGTGCAACATGGTTTAATAATACCAAATAGCGGAAACATAAATAAAAATGCAGAAATCCAACCCAACACAGTCCTAACCGGGGTGTCACAAGTTACGAGCATCTATAAGGATGGAATTTACATTTAAAAGTCTAGAAGTACAATGAACAGGAATAATGAATGTCACAGAAAGAAAACGATGCTGCAAATGCTGGCAGTCACCTCGCTAAGCTCTTACAACTCTGCCTCCAAACAGCCTATACCGGCTGCCGGGTGAATAAATACCTGCAACTGAACACGAGGTGTAGGGAGTAAAGTGATTACTCCAACTCAGTGAGTAATAAGGGTAAATAACAACTGAGCGGTAAGAAATCATGTAAAGCAAGCCATCATGCTATATAGGAGCAGTGTAAACCCTTAAACAGTGAAACTATGAAATCTTTAGAAATATCTTAGCTCAGTTTAAAACCTCTTTTGAAAATGTCTTTTTAACAGTTAAGCAAATGAATGCAAAACAAGTAGTGCAAACAAGCACAGAAGTCAGCCCCTCGGGCACAACACTCCGTTAACAGATAACGCCAGGATATCAGGTAATTATTGCAAGAAGTAGCATAATAGCCAATGAAATAAGAGTGCGGAAACATTATGACAGACAATACAGATAAGAACAAATGCATGAGTGCAATGCAATGCATATGACGGTACACTCTGGTACCCACTGCGGCGTGCAGCCCGAGCCATCCATTTATTTATCGTCGACGGCGCTCACTAGGGGTGTGTACAGACTCCGGAGGGGCTCCTACAGCCCAAGCGCAATATCAAGCCATCTTGTGGCATCAACCAGGCTCTCGACCTCAATATCAATATATAAACCAGGCTCTCGGCCTAAATATCAAAATAACAAGTAGAAATCTGCCCCTCGGTCTCAGTATCAAAATGACAAGTAGAAATTAGCCCCTCGGGCTCAGTATGAGTAACTCATAACAGTATCAGCCCCTCGGGCTCACTCTCAGAACAACCTCATATAGTAACCGCTGCGGCGCGCAGCCCGATCCATATATCCTCAAAATACAGGCCCTCCACCTTACTCAGTCAACATAATCACATAAGCCACTCGGGCAACAATAGAACATGATGCTCAGCCCAAAAATATTTTTAGTAATAATCATTTCGAGTGTTTAAGGCATAATAACTTTGCTGAGTATTTAAAATAGTGGAAAATACATGACTGAGTTCAAATATATAATTAAATCAGTGAGGAATTATTGACAACAATCCCCGAAGGGTTCAATTAATTGGTACGAAGCCCAAATATGGCAATCAGCCCAAATTATGATGATAACAAGTAGTTTCAGTCAAATACGTAGTAATTTCATCAATCGGGACAGACCAAGTCACAATTCCCAATGGTGCTCTACCCCACGCTCGCTATCTGGCGTACAAGTCACCTCAATACAGCATTATGGTGTGCAAATCCGAGGTTTCAAACCCTCAGGATGTCATTTACAAACATTACTCACCTCGAACCGGCTATTTCTTTAACTCGCGACGCCTTTGCCCTTCAAATTGGCCTCCACGTGCGTCGAATCTATCAATAATCAGAACGAATACGTCATAATATGTTATGGGAATAAAGCCCAATCCAAATAATCGAAAAATACCAAAATTCTCGAAATTAGCGAAAACCCGAGCCCCGGGCCCACGTCTCAAAAATTAGAAAATTAACATCATAGGATTCCTCATCTCGCCACGAGTCTAACCATACCAAAATTATCCAATTCCCATCACATTTCGACCCTCAAATCCATGATTCTATTCGAGAGGATTTCTAAGCTTTTTCCGATAAATTCACGGATTTAATGCCAAAACTTGCAATAGATTCGAGTAATATAACCAAAATTGAGTTAAGAACACTTACCCCATTGTTCTCTCTAAAAATCTCCCGAAGAATCGCCTTATCCGTGTTCCAAATCGATAAAAATGAAAAATGGGTTCGTCCTATTTTCAGAACTTGAAAAAAAATCTGCTAGAAATTTTTGTGTGCACTGTTCACCCCGTGTGTACTGTTCACCCGTGTTACTGTTCACGGGGTACTGTTCACGAACACTGTTACTGGGGTACTGTTCATGAGCACTGTTCAAAACTACTGTTCACAGTGCTGTGAAAAAAATGCAGCAGCTTTATTTTTCGCGCCTAAATCGATCCGTTAACCTTCCGAAATACACCCCAGGCCACCGAGACCTCAACTAAAAGCACCAACATGTCTTAAAACATTATCCAAATTTGCTCCAATCGTCAAAACACCTCAACTAATGCCAAAATCATCAAATTACATCGAATTCAAGCCTAAGTTCTTTTTAAACTTCTAAAACACGCATTCGATCAAAAACATGACCAAACCACGTCCGAATGACCTGAAATTTTGCACACACATCCCAAATCACCTAGAGAAGCTACAACAACTCTCGGAATTCCATTCCGACTCCCAGATCAAAATCTCACCTATCAACCGGAAATCGCCAAAATACTAACTTCGCCAATTCAAGCCTAATTCTACACCGGACCTCCAAAACCACTTCCGATCACACTCCTAAGTCACAAATCACCTCCCGGAGCTAACCAGACCATCGATTCCACATCCGAGCCCTCTAACATATAAGTCAACTCCCAGTTGACGTTTCCAAACTAAGCCTTCCTTAAAGAGACTAAGTGTCTCATTTCTTATCAAAATCACTCCAAATCAACTCGACTACATATGACACGGATAACGAAGCATGTAGAAACAGAAAATTGGAAAAGCAGGCAGTAACTCACGAGACGACGGGTCGGGTCGTCACATCCTCCCCAACTTAAACAAACGTTCGTCCTCGAACGTCCCCAGAGTTGTTCCAAAAGGCAAACATTCACTGAATAACTTTACCATGCATAAACCCGGGGGTGATTCCATGTCACCCTATCTCATATAGGTCCGACAACACATTGTAAATGATTTTTTTTTGCAATCCAATCTAGTCCACAAACCATAGGACCACATTCCCACTTTTGAAATCGTTCATATGATCAGAATCCCATATTTATACTGTGAATAAGCCCGAACAAGCTGTAATAACCCACACCTACAACCTCAGGTGCCATTACATGATAGACCACATAATTCAAACACTTGTAGTGATAACTCCTAATCACAACCGTTGCACACAACACCCGAATACCAATAGAAAAACTCTTATCAACTAAAGTCTCATCTCACAGTTTCATATGCTGCCAATGATGACTAAATCACGCGGTATGCCATAACCATTTCCCATATCAACCATTGATGAAGTCATTTCTCCTTTAGTAAATGTTACATCAAATTTCTGAGTCGAAGATCGATATTATCCTTCCAACATACCAAAATCGAATCCGTTTGTATTCGTTAATGATCTATCTAATCTCTTCTAACCCAACACACTAATCTGGTGACATGACACATCAATACATGCCTAAGCCACAACTCGCACAGTACGCGTGCCAATAAGCAACAGTCCGAGTATACTAAATTCATGAAAATGACTCAAGTGAAAGAGTTGTACCACAAGCTCACTAGTACCACCACAACACAAGGCTGAGAACCCGTCTCACATCATAGAAACAGAACACCCGAATCTAACCGCGAGGTATTCAGGCACTAGTTCACCTGAGACACCCCAAGTCACCATGCTCAAAACCATCAACTAAGCGCAATTTGATGTCTAGTACCACAAGAGAATCATCATGCCCATGGAGAAGTACATAATACAATGCCATACAAGTAAACCTCACTATTTCACCATCCGGTTACCCCAGAAAGGGAAAATACCTCAAAGAAGAGAGCCGCTTTGCAAGTTCCACAAGTACCACCCCAACGATATGCTTTGAGCTCGTCAATCACAGTGGAACCAAGATACATGAATAGATTAATAGTAACCAGCTCTTCTATAGCTCACATTGACAGAAACCTCACGAGCAATTTAGTTGTCAACAACATAATCTACCTGGCACGGTCACAGACCTCCAGTCCAAGCACATTATATAGGAGCAATCCAATAAGTACACATGTATATGCTAAATGAAATAAGATTTTCATGCTCCTGGACTGGCATAAATAACACTCTATATCGTAGGCATGAGCAAGCTATGATGTCACAACTCAAATCAACAAATTAACGCAGAATAGTAATTACCAAGTTTGTTCTGGAATCTAGCATCTTGGAAATCTCAAGTATAGTCCAGATAGTTCTTAACAGTTACGAATATGAGAAAAACTATACCTTTAAGTTCAATATCCCACTCTAGGCATATCATAGCATACGCATCTTCCGAGCAGGAATATTGACTTGGTGCTTGCACACAGGTTCAAACCTCATATATATTCGCGCTCACAACGCATAGTTATCACCATCAATTATCTCGACTAGTGCATCCAAAGAGTTTAGGTAAAATATTCACCTCAAATATGCCACAATCCCGAAATAGTATATTTTTGAGAATTCCCCGTCTCCATATTCCTAGATTACATAAATCTCCGTAACTGATCACAATCTCAGCACTCAATGACTGACACATCCCTCAAGTACGATCATTTCATGATAATTATTCTCAAATTTTTCCTACAATGCATAGCAAGATCAAAATATTGGCAGTCGATCAACCAAGTGGGTGTTGTAATACCAATAGACATTTGTTGGTTAAAATATAGTACGCACCCGTCTCAGGTCTTACCGAGCAGTTATAACATTTATCTAAATACTTGAAACTGACTATTCCATCCAGAACTAGTGACCTTCCCTTAAAGAATGAACTGCCACCTTGCACATGAAAATAGTAAGCATGTACCATACACCACGTCTATCATGCCATCTTGTTGCAAACACAAAATCTCATTAGAATTTCTGAGCTATAGGAAAATTTCATTCCGTGCAGTTAGAAATCTTCTATTTGCTTCCATATAGAAGGAGTTCATAATATACAATATGTTCCTTGCACCGATAGAAGATATCCAGTTCGAACTATGGTAAAAACCCATCAAGAAAACTTTCAAATCTACTCACACATACCCAAGTTATCAAAACGGAATTCTTCTGGCTTGACCAGGCCATGTAGGTTACCAACCCAAGAATACTGCCTGTAATCAACGCACATTCTTATTGTGCCATCCTTCTTCTTCACAAATAAGACTGGTGAGGGTGCACCACCAGGCGGAATGAACCTCTTTTCTAGGAGCTCATGAAGCTGCTCTTTCAATTCCTTTAGCTCCGCTGGTGCCATATGGTATAGTGGAATTCTCAAACATCTCGCACAAAATCTAGATATGACAGACAACCTTTCCCAACCATACGGTAGGCTTTCAAGAAATAAATTACTCTGCTAGGAACATAATCAGTCACACCATGCCACTCGATCTGCGGTACACATGGCATAGCCAAAGTAACCGTCTTAGCATAACATTCTAGAATAGCATGACATGGAGATAACCAATCCATGCCCAACATAACATCAAAGTCCACCATGCTCAATAGCAATAGATCAACTCGGGTCTCTAAACCCTCAATAATCATAACACATGACCGGTACACACGGTCCACAATAATTGTATCGCCTACGGAGTAGATACATGAACAGGTAAGGAAAGAAACTCTCGAGGTGTACCCAAATAATGAGCAAAATATGAGGACACATAAGAAGAGGTGGAACCGGGATCGAATAATACATTGGCATCTCTGTGGAAGACGGGAACAATACCTGTAATGATAGCATCTGTCCTGCCTAGAATAACATAAAAACTAGCCTGGCCACCGTCTGGTCTACCTTAATCTCCGTAAGCCATAACTGACTCACCAACATGCCTCAAACCCGAACAAATATTGCACCTAACCGTGCAATCAACTTAATTAATAGCAAACTCCCCAACTTGGCTCAAAGCTATAGATCAAAACGCACTCAATAAATCATAACGCATATACTCTATTGTTGCCGTAATACCATAGTGAGATTGAACTCGCTCCTTCATAAGCTTGTGGAAACACAAATCATCTGGAATTTTAACTCTTCTGCAATTCTTGCATTCACTCACACAACAGTTAAGCCCACTATCTAGGTGGCCCAATTTAGATTTCAACGCATATTCTTCACTTGTAAATGAGATATTCTAATAGACAAAATAAGGGTCACACCACCTTAGAATACTCCGCAGGAGATAACCCACTTGCTTTGCCTCAAATTAACATTTTGTATACCTTCCACTATCATACACATTATACAGTCACTTAATCTTCCTGAGTGGAAACTCATACCATAACATGAAATTTACGTCACTCCAAATAGGGGACATGAAAAGATTATTCACGCGCCCATAACTTGGGGCTACACATCCAATCACAATGAAAATCAAACACTTAATAGTTCATCTATCATCCTGTAGCCCTTCCTCGTCACTTCCAAGTCATATAGATACATCTCGCAGTACTAACATACTCATTGCTTAGCTATCCAACCATCATTCCCACTAATAGGGACAATACCAGACATATAATTTCAAACACTTGCTCGCACCATCAGCACCTCAGTGCTCAAGCCATAGGAAAAGATCCGGCCTCAAGTCCTCCAGACCGGCCTAACATCAAACTCACAGAGATCACGTCTCGCCCTTCGATCGGGGAATTACAAGACATCAAGGCACATCTAATACTGAGCGCTCGTTCGCGCGTACGATCACGTGGAAAGAAATGTAAGGGTTACTTTTCAAGCTGAATCAAGGACGCACGATAAGAATTTCAAGAATATGAAGCTTTTCCTAAAGGTTCTGCAGCCTCTCAAGGATAAATACAGACGTCTCCGTACCGATCCGCGAGACTCTACTAAACCTACTCATGACTCACGAGACCTAGTAACCTTGGCTCTAATACCAACTTATCACGACCCAAATCCCGAACCTGGTCGTGATAGCGCCTCTCGTGAAGACAAGGCCAACCAGTCAACCCAATTCATCCTTTTAAAATAATTATTTAACCACAATTATAGTGCAACGTGGTTTAATAATACCAAATAGTGGAAGTATAGATAAAAATGCAGAAATCCAACCCAACACAGCCTTAACCGGGGTGTCACAAGTCACGAGTATCTATAAGGACGAAATTTACATTTACAAGTCTACAAGTACACTGAACAGGAATAATGAATGTCACAGAAAGAAAATGATGCTGCAAATACTGGCAGTCACCTCGCTAAGCTCTTATAACTCTGCCTCCAAACAGCCTATACCCGATGCTGGGTGAATAAATACCTGCAACTACACACGAGGTGCAGGAAGTAAAGTGAGTAATCCAAATCAGTGAGTAATAAGGGTAAATAATAACTGAGCAATAAGCAATCATGTAAAGCAAGCCATCATGCTATATAGGAGCAGTGTAAACCCTTTGAGAAAAACAGTGAAACTGTGAAATCTTTAGAAATATCTTAGCTCAGTTTAAAACCTATTTTGAAAATGTATTTTTCCAACAGTTAAGCAAATGAATGCAAAACAAGTAGTGCAAACAAGCACAGAAGTCAGCCCATCGGGCACAACACTTCGTTAACAGATAACGCCAGGATATCATGTAATTATTGCAAGAAGTAGCATAAAAGCCAATGAAATAAGAGTGCAGAAATACTATGACAGATAATACAGATAAGAACAAATGCATGAGTGCAATGCAATGTATATGACGGTACACTCTGGTACCCACTGCGGAGTGCAGCCCGAGCCATCCATTTATTTATCGTCGACGGTGCTCACTAGGGGTGTGTACAGACTCTGGAGGGGCTCCTACAGCCCAAGCGTAATATCAAGCCATCTCGTGGCATCAACCAGGCTCTCGGCCTCAATATCAATATAATCAACCAGGCTCTCGGCCTCAATATCAAAATAACAAGTAGAAATCTACCCCTCGGGCTCAATATCAAAATGACAAGTAGAAATCTGCCACTCGGGCTCAGTATCAGTAACTCAGAACAGTATCAGCCCCTCGGGCTCACTCTCAGAACAACATCATATAGTAACCACTGCGGCGCGCATCCCGATCTATATATCCTCACAATATAGGCCCTCAGCCTTACTCAGTCAACATAATCACATAAGCCACTCGGGCAACAATAAAACATGATGCTCAGCCCAAAAATATTTTTAGTAATAATCATTTCGAGTGTTTAAGGCATAATAACTTGGCTGAGTTTTTAAAATAGTGGAAAATACATGACTGAGTTCAAATATATAATTAAATTAGTGAGGAATTATCGACAACAATCCCCGAAGGGCTCAAATAAATGGTACGAAGCCCAAATATGGAAATCAACCCAAATTATGATGATAACAAGCAGTTTCAGTCAAATACGCAGTAATTTCATCAATCGGGACGGACCAAGTCACAATCCCGAATGGTGCTCTACCCCACGCTCGCTATCTGGCGTGCAAGTCACCTCAATACAGCACTATGGTGTGCAAATCCGGGGTTTCAAACCCTCAGGATGTCATTTACAAATATTACTCACCTCGGACCGACTATTTCTTTAACTCGCGACGCCTTTGCCCCTCGAATTGGACTCTACGTGCGTCGAATCTATCAATAATCAGAATGAATACGTCATAATATGTCATGAGAACAAAGCCCAATCCAAATAATCGAAAAATACCAAAATTCTCGAAATTAGCGAAAACCCGAGCCCCGAGCCCACGTCTCGAAAAATTAGAAAATTAACATCATCGGATTCCTCATCTCGCTACGAGTCTAACCATACCAAAATTATCCAATTCCCATCACTTTTCGACCCTCAAATCCATGATTCTATTCGAGAGGGTTTCTAAGCTTTTCCCGCTAAATTCACAGATTTAATGCCAAAACTTGCAATAGATTCGAGTAATATAATCAAAATTGAGTTAAGAACACTTACCCCGTTGTTCTCTCCAAAAATATCCCGAAGAATCGCCTTATCCGTGCTCCAAATCGGTAAAAATAAAAAATGGGTTCGTCCCATTTTCAGAACTTGAAAACAAATCAGCGAGAAATTTTCGTATGCACTGTTCACCCCATGATACTGTTCACCCGTGTTACTATTTACAAATACTGTTATGGGGTCATGGCACTATTCAAAACTACTGTTCACAGTGCTGTGAAAAAAATGCAGCAGCTTTATTTTTCGTGCCTAAATCGATCCGTCAACCTTCCGAAATACACCCGAGGCTCCCGGGACCTCAACTAAAAGCACCAACATGTCTTAAAACATTATCCAAACTTGCTCCAATCGTCAAAACACCTCAACTAACGCCAAAATCATCAAATTACATCGAATTCAACCCTAAGTTCTTTTAAAACTTCTAAAACACGCATTCGATCAAAAACCCGACCAAATCACGTCCGAATGACCTGAAATTTTGCACACACATCCCAAATCACCTAACGAAGCTACAACAACTCTCAGAATTATATTCCGACTCCCGGATCAAAATCTCACCTATCAACTGGAAATCGCCAAAATACTAACTTCGCCAATTCAAGCCTAATTCTACACCAGACCTCCAAAACCACTTCCGATCACACTCTTAAGTCACAAATCACCTCCCGGAGCTAACCGAACCATCAGAATTCACATCCGATCCCTCTAACACATAAGTCAACTCCCGATTGACTTTTCCAAACTAAGCCTTTCTTAAAGAGACTAAGTGTCTCATTTCTTATCAAAATCACTCCAAATCAACTCGACTTCATATGACACGGATAACGAAGTATGTGGAAACAGAAAATGGGAAGAACGGAGTGGTAACTCACGAGACGACGGGTCGGATCGTCACATAAGGTGCTTCACACGCACATGCCATGTTAGTACCTCATCCACGGGTTCATGCCTTTGATTTCATTTTGGATGAATTAATTTGTTGAATCCAAAAGAGTTGAATAAACAAGAAAGATATTGAACTAATTACACAAAATGTATGTCGTCATAGGTTGGTTCTAAGGGGGTTGAGATGTTGCTGGATTTTGTTTGTTGGAGACCACCGAAAAATATGGAAATTTCAAATTTGTCGGAGAAATTTTTCCGGCCAACAATTGTTTACACACTAACAAATTCTAGTCATTTCTTGATATTAAACTGTTAAATTGAATCTAAAAGCTGAAGAACTACTTTAATAAACTAAACTGATAGTGTAACTAATCTATCATCAGAGGAAATGAAGAAGCGACCGAAAATGCAACTTCACCTACAACGCAGATTGAAAAATTGAGTGATTAATAAATTGGAACGACTCGACTGGTCGTTTTGAGTATTTATACTTTGCTTGGTAGTTTACGGGCGTAGGTAGCTTCGTAAGACGTATTTTGACATAAGTGAATCGTCAGTTTTGATTTTCAAATTATTCGGGACGGATTTGTAAGAATGATTTTCAATGTAATACCTCATATTTAAGTTAGGGCCTATTAGTTATTTAACTAAATAAATAGAATTAAAAAAAAAATTAAACAATAAAACAAGACCCAAAATAAAAGAAAGAAATAAAACAAGGGATTAGGGTCAAAGCCCACTACGAGGGTAAAGAAGCAAAACGCTTAGGCATTGAAGCAATAAAGCTTTGGTGCTTCGGCAGAAGCCATTCAAAGGCAAAAGATAAAAAAAATCGAGTACCTATTTTCAGCGAAGGAATTTGAAGATCATAAAAGAACAAGGTAAACTATATTTTCTCAATCCCTAACTTACTGACAGTTATTATTTCACTAACTAAGGGATAGAAACAACACTGACAACTTAAGGTGTTCTTATATAGCAAAATAATGAATTCTTATTAGATTGAATAAAGATTCTTTTAATTTATACCAAGCACTCTAGTGTACAGATTAGGAGTATTTGGTACAAGAACATAGTTTTTATGCAAACAAAATAAAATTCTTCTTTTCTTTTACAAATAGTTGTATTAATCAGGGTGTAAGAACAAATAGAGAACAAGCTACAGTTCCTATCTATATATGTGCTACTTAAGAAATTGACAAAGAATTAGTGCTTAGTTCCATAAGAATGAACGCAGGGGAGTTAACTAGATTTGAAGGATTGGACCAACTATGTTGGTAATTCACGAAGTTAATACATAGATTGGTTTTGTTATAAGTAGGTAGTTGAAGAAGTTGAATGAAGTGCTCGAGGTGACGCGTTTGGTATTTCTGCACGAGTAATGTGAGTAGTAATCTTACTGCAATTTGTGTTTTCATAACTTGCATGATTTACATATGATTTTTAATGTGAATATGGTACCAATTATTTTGAGTTGCATACGAGACAAGTCTTTTACTCGATATGATACCAAAATAGTTATTTGAGATGAATACCGTGATTTTAAATATTCTCGTTGTCACTAGATCTATTGTACCGCTACTTGAATTTACTGTTATGGAAAAGAAATTATATGATTTGATTAGAACCGAAAATGCCCTATATTGTTTTAAAATATTTTCTACGAGTACATATGGATTACAGAGACAAGTATAAACGGGAGCATACATTGAAGGATCCCGTAGCTAACGACGGGTTCGTTAGACCTGGTGCACCTTGTATTTACCGATTACAGAATACAGTTATAGCCCTCGCTAGTGGGAAGGTAGAACTAGCATACCGTTATTGATTTCCCTTGAGTAGGGACTACCATTATATTTGACTTCTTGCGAAGAAGTCCACAGTTATACCGATTACATGATCCGTTCATTGAAACCTTCCAAAATATGAATATTGATATTAGACAATGGTTACCGAGCTTATTACCGAACTGTTAATTGTATTATACTACGAGAAAAGCATGACGAGACTGAAAATTATTTATTGTTTCTGAAAGGGCATTTTTATGTTATTTTCTGTTTGATATACTAGTATTTTTTCTGACTTGTCCCCAATAAAAATGGTTGTAGTTAAGTGTTATTACTCACTGAGCTAGCGACTTATTCCCCGGTAATTTTTTTTACAAAGACAACAATTGACGTAGGCGAGGATTTTGTTAATTAGAGCGCACAAGTTGATATTTCTCGGTGAGCCTCACACTTGTTCGCGTGGGCAGAGATTTTATTTATTGTTATGGTCTTTTTATTGAACTCTTAGAGTCGCTCCATGGTCATTATTTTAGTGTCATGAGTATTCTTTTGTTATTATAGTCTTATGTTGAGTATCGTTCTCATTTATCAAAGTTGGAGATAAATTAGTATTTCTAGTGGCTAGTTGGTGGTTTAGTTATGGTTGAGACTTGTATTGGTTAATTGACAAGTTGTCAATTATTTGGTATGATATTAGGATGTTTGGTTGTTGATTTGAGATATAAAATTTTTTGGGATGGTCCAAAAGCAGGGAAAACTCTATCCGATTTTTTGTAAAACTACCAATGAGGCTTACTTGGGAGCACTTGCTTCTAAGCGCCGGTCACAATCCTAAATTGGGTCATGATAAAGTTGGTATCAGAGCGCTAGATTATTCCTGTGACTAATGGAGCACCCGTTAGTAGTAGAATCTCAATTATGGTTATGTAGCCGGACATTTCCATAATCGTGATTCTGTGAGGGCGTGATAGGATGTGTCTTGTTTTTCTTTCCTATTCCTCCTAACGTGTGTAGCGATTAGATCCAGATAACTCAATATGTCATTTTTATCTTGTTCCGATTTGGCTAGGACCAATCATCCAATATAAAATTTGTCTAGAGGTTCAAAGATACAAGTGCTACCAGGGGGCACGCAATCGTCTTCCAACAAAGGAAAGCAATAGAAATAGTAGTAGGCCAATAAAAAGGGTTGTTTGCCACAATGAGAGGCTTTTATACTGTTAAGACATGTAACTAAGCCCATTTCTAAAATTAGCACTAGTCAACCGCTATTATAAAAATAGAATAGAGTCGTCACAAAGTACTTACCTCCGTGGAAAAAGGGAAATCTGAGATCATGATGGATATAATGGATAGACGAGAGGAATAGAAGAGAAAATAGGGCTCTAGAGGCCTTGGGTGCCTAAATTAACTAAAATTTTCAAGAGCAGAGATGTTTTCTTAATAGAGATCCTAATATTGAAACCACTAAGTTTACAATTTCTGAGAGTTCAGAAGATCCTCAGAGGGTCTCAATAAGAAAGAAAAAAAAAACCTACATCATTACGAGCTCTAGGATGTTTTAGTAAGAGGTGTGTGGCACTAATAACTTACAGACTGGAGAACATGGCCAATACATGATATGATAACGTACCGCTGGAAACACTGATAAGAGCAATACAAATGACTTGGAAACGAGTTCACTAAACTATTTATGAATTGCTTCCTTCTTGGCTGTCGAAAGCGTGAACTTTCTAGGTAGTTTAAGAAAATGATTCAAACATAAATATACCAACATATGATGCCAAATTTCATCAGCTAGTTAGACACACAACATTTCAATTTTATATGTAGGCGGTAACCCTACATACGAGGACTTTGACCGATTCTGTGGCAATTGAACTTTCTAGAAAGACAGAACACATGGATGCCATAGGCATACAACCGAGGATTCACGCAAGAAGGACAAAGTTATGGAATCTTTAATTGGAATTTTAATACGAGTCAAAGAGTTAGAAATTAAGGACATTTTATAATATAGATTTTTTTTTTGGTTGCTACTTCTGTGGAAGAACATCTGATAGTTGAATATGTATACCAAACTAATTAAACTCGAGGTTTTCGTGTAACATTATTAATTTAACCGTAAGCCGGGCTCTATGAGTTTGTATGGGTATTCTAAATACATGTAATCATTCCGAAGATGCTGACAAGGTAAAACATTCTTTCCATATCGTATGAGTGAACCATTGACGAAGCCATATAGTTGTGAGTTTGATATTCTGGATCAAACAACATTTATTATAGAGGTGGAAAATCTTATAAACTTGTAATGGACGGTGATGTCGTAAGTTATGGTTCCTACTGTAGTTCAATACAAGTGAATGTGGAAGCTTGTTAGCTTGCATCTGGTTGAAGGTTATATTTGATCAATTCCACTAAGTTGATACTTTATTTGTGACATCCTTGCTTTACCTGATCCTTAAGAAGAGAACTTATTGCTGTCTCTAGTTAAACTTATACTGAACCCACACAAAATTCTAGATACAAGAAAAAAAAAAAAGCTTCCTTCAAATTGTAGTTTTGGACTTGGGTTTGAAAGAAAACTAACCGTAGGATAATGATATTTGATAAGAAAATTTACCTAAATTTACCTCTAGAGGCATATGTTGGTAATTTTGAGAATAAATTGAATAATAGTCAGAAATAATAAAATATAAGTGGAATGCACAATTCTCAAGAACTTTTTGTTTCAGACCTAGGACTTGTTTAATTATCACCAAGATATCCCAAAAAAAGACTGAAGAAGTAAGGATGCATATATATCTATATATGTGTGTGCGCGCGCGCTCTATATTCTTAGAAGTTTAACAGAGACCAATAAATAAACTTTACTAACATGATTGTCATTCTATTAAATAATAGACTGCACATATAAAAATCTAGCACATTATTTGTAATCTTACATTTGTGTTTGTCTACTTTTACAATGTAGTTAGAGCATAGATAAGGGAGATGTTGGTACTTGATAGTGAAAGCAATCAGCATGAAAGAGGTTTTGTTCAAAGTTAGGAGTTGGGTGAGAAAATTCAAAAAATAATAAAATAAAAAATAAAAAAATTTACCTATGATTTATACTAGTGAATTATTAATTAGCTTTATTTCACAATCTCTTAATCCGTAGTCATTCTGCTTGGTTCCGTAATAAATATATCCTCTGTAACTCCTCTACTTAAACATTGATTCTTAATGCAAGTCCTTGTTCGAGCTGAAGGTAGGTTGGAGGTAGCCAATTAACCTAGTCTTGTGCTATAAGGGGCTCAGGTTCAGGAGACAGACAAAGTTATATCATTCTTGAAGGCTTGGTGGTGAGTGAAGGAAAGTTATAGGGGTTTCTTGGTTGCAGTAAATGACACAATAGATGAGATATATAATTTGAAAATGCAAACTCACAGATGTATTTCCTAAGGATTTATACGGACTAACCCTTAACGAGAAACACAGTTATGTATTGACTTTACACTTCCGACGGTCAATTTTAATATTCCCCAAATCATATGCACCAACGAAGTTAAAGGACAGTCACTGGACCTGCTTCAGAGGAGATTCTAAAAATTCTATTGGACTGCATATATCACCATGGGATGCACCGGTACTAATCGCGAGAAAGAAAAATAAGTCTCTAAGGATTTGCACAAACTCGAGCCACGATAATTAAATTTTGTACGTGTAATTCACAAACATTGTTTGATAGTGGTTAAGACAAATCTTCGTTGGTAAACGCATCAAGGTCGTTCAATATAAGGATAAACGATTATACAAATACCAAGGAGAGGTCCTAGCAATTAAAAGTCAAGGATATTGTCACGACCCGGAATTTCCACCATCGGGAGTCGTGATGGCGCCTACTGTTGGAGCTAGGCAAGCCAGGCATTTAACCTTTTTGGATAACAACACAACAGCAATAACAATAATAACCTTTAGATAAAAGCGGAAGTCTTTTATAACATAAATAACTAAAAACCAAGAATGCGGAAGCTTAACATTTCACTACCCAAGACTGGAGTCGCTATCTCATGAACCACTAAAGAGTGCTACAAACAAAGCTGAATGGAAAATACATAATGTCTGTTTCGGTACAATGAAAACAAACTAAAAATATGAAAAGGGACTTCGGCCTGCGAACGCCAGCTAGGCTACCTCGTAAGTCCCTGGAATGAAGTCAGCTCCCAATCAGTATACTACTGCTGTGGTCCAAAAGCTGCTCCGGTACCGTGATCTGTGCAAAAAACACAAAAGTGTAGCATCAGTACAACTGACCCCATGTGCTGGTAAGTGCCTGGCCTAACCCCGGCGAACTAGTGACGAGGCTAGACAGGACTACCAATCAACCTGTGCAGTTCAATATATATATGTGTAATAAAAGGAAAGAATACCAAAACTAACAGTTAAAAGGGAGGGAATCATGCTATGGGGGAGTACAATCTGGATATAAAAGTCATCAACTTAAATAGGAAACAGGGCACAACAATAATTAACAGAAACAACAAATCCAACTGTTGCACGACATCAACCTTTGTGCTTTTACTCTCATCCTCACCCAAAGCAATCAAATAAAATGCATGGCATCACCCTTCGTGCTTCCCTCACATAACTCTCATTTCATGGCACGGAATGATCCTTCGTGCAAATATAATCAACAATGGAACGGAATGTCCCTTCGTGCATAATATAATCAACAACGGCACGGAATGACCCTTCGTGCATAATATAATCAACAATGGCACAGAATGTCCCTTCGTGCATAATATAATCAACAATGGCACAGAATGACCCTTCGTGCATAATATAATCAACAATGGCACGGAATGACCATTCGTACATCATCACTCTTCCTCACCCAAACAGCAATCACAACCAAACGGGCGAGGGAAATAAATAATAACAAGAAATGTCCAGGCAAGGGAAATACACAATTAACCAGCTAAATCCCGGCAATGGAGCAATAACAACTTACACATCCCGGCAAGGGAGATAATCACATCTCTTTCCAATTCTTTCATTTCTTACTTTATAGTATTTTATCGTTTGAGCCAACGCTCCAAAGAATTCACAATTCATAATTAATCCTCAAAACTCTTCACATTATGTAAAAAATCATTAATTAGCTTGGAAGAGTCCCAAAGTATACCAAAACAAGTACCAACAAAGACCCACAGTCATGCTAGACACCGGGGTATAGATACTCGTCACCATGCCTATACACCGTACTTGATCATTTGGCAAATAACAATTTAATAATACTCTAATCCTATTCCCTTAAGCCAAAGTTAGATTAAACACTTACCTCAAATTCTCCAAAATCCACTCACGCCTCTAGTATAGCTTTACCCCTCGAATTCACCACCAAACCGCTCGAATCTAATCACAAATTACTTGAATGTATTAACAAATGCTACTTGAATCAATTTGAATGCATGAAAATGATTTCCCAAAGTTTGTTCCAAAATTCCCAAAACGCCCTCGGGCCCACGTGGTCAAATCCGAGGTTCAAACCAAAACCCGATTACTCATTCCCCCATGAACTCAGATATATAAGTTATTTTGAAATCGGACCCCAAATTGAGGTCCAAAACCCCCCAATTTTAGAAACCCTAGGTTCTACCCTAAGTTCCCAAATTCCACCATTAAAATCTTTATTTTGAAGTTGAAATTATGTTTAAAGATGTTAAGAAGTAAAGAAAATAGGTTAGAAATCACTTACCAATCGTTTTGAAGATGAAGAATCGTTTGGAAAATCGCCTCTTATGTTTTGGGTTTTGAAAAAGTGTAAAATGATTGAAAATCTCGGATTTATATAATTTACTAAAGGGCCGGCGCGGACCGCACAAAAATGTCCCGCGGCGGCGCCGAGGAAGGGAGGGAAAATGACTCTCTGAACCTACCCAGCGCGGACCACACGATTTTGGTGCGCGGCTGCGCTGGTGGACTTGCACCTGGGGCCTTCTCTGAATCTCCCAGTGCGGACCGCACGAACTTGGTGTGCGAACGCGCTAGTCAAGCCAAGGCTGAGGACCCTTCTGAGCCTGGCCACGCTGACCGCGCGAACTGCACAGCGACCGCGTGCCTTCTATCGCGGACCGCGCGGAAATGACCGCGGCCGCGCTGGGGCCTGCAACACTGCAACATCTGATACTTTAAGCCTAAGGCCTCCCGGGACCTACTCAAAACTCACCCGAGCCCTCGGGGCTCCAAACCAAACATACACACTAACTCAATAACATCTTACGATCTCATCTGTGCGATCAAATCGCCAAAATAACATCATATACGTAGAATCAAGCCTCAAAACACATGATTTTCTTCTAAGTTTCATAAACTTTCAAATTTGGAACTTATAGGCCGAAACACGTCAAACGACGTCCGTTTTCAACCAAACTTTACAGATAGCGCTTAACGCATATTTAAGACTTGAATCGGGCGTCAGAACCAAAAAACGAGCCCAATACCATCACTTATTGATCAAATTTTATTTTCATTTTCCTTAAACATTTTTAGAAAAACATTTCATGGAAAAATTCATCCCTCGGGCCTGGGACCTCGGAATTTGATTTCGGACATTCGCCCAAGTCCCATATTTTTTCTACAGACCCTCCGGGACCGTCAAATCACGGGTTCGGGTCCGTTTATCAAAAATATTGACCGAAGTCAACTTTAATCGTATTAATATCAAAATTCTTCAAATCTTTCACAGAATTCACATATTTCAACATAAAAGCTTTCTGGCTATGCGCCCGGACTACGCATGCAAATTGAGGCAACTATAAGTGAGGTTTTCAAGGCATCGGAAGCGTGGAAAAAGAGAGAAATCCGGTGATGACCCTTTGGGTCGTCACATTCTCCACCTCTAAAACAACCGTTTGTCCTCGAACGGACGAAAGAAAGAAGTACCTGAGTCAGGAAATAGATGAGGATTGCGGCTCCGTATATCAGACTCGGACTCCCAGGTCGATGCCTCAGGATGCTGACCTCTCCACTGGACACGCACTGAAGGAAAACTCTTCGACCTCAACTGTCGAACCTTCGGTCTAGAATAGCTACCGACTCCTCCTCGTAAGACAGATCCTTGTCCAACTGGACAGTGAAATCTAACACGTGGGTAGGATCGCCGTGTTACCTCCGAAGCATTGACACATGAAACACTGGATGTACGGCTGACAAGCTAGGTGGCAAGGCAAGTCTGTAGGCCACCTCTCCCACACGATCAAGAATCTCAAATGGGCCAATAAACCTAGGGCTAAGCTTGCCCTTCTTCTCAAATCTCATCACGCCCTTCATAGGCGATACACGGAGCAATACTCGCTCACCAACCATGAAAGCTACATCTCGAACCTTGCGATCCGCATAACTCTTTTGCCGCGACTGAGCCGAACGAAGCCTGTCCTTAATGATCTTGACCTTATCCAAGGCCTCCTGAACTAAATATGTACCCAATAACCGAGCCTCTCCCGGCTCAAATAATCCGACTGGAGACCGACATCACCTACCATACAACGCCTCATATGGAGCCATCTGAATGCTGGACTGGTAGTTGTTGTTGTAGGCGAACTCTGCTAAAGGCAAAAACTGGTCCCACGAGCCTCCAAAATCAATGACACAGGCTCGGAGCATATCCTCCAATATCTGAATAGTCCTCTCGGACAGGCCGTCCGTCTGAAAATGGAACGCTGTGCTCAGTCGAACCTGGGTGCCCAACTCCTGCTGTACTGAGCTCCAGAAGCACGAGGTAAACTGCGTACCCCGGTCCGAAATGATAGATGCCGGCACCCCATGAAGGCGAACAATCTCTCGGATGTAGATCTCAGCTAACCTCTCCGATGAACAGGTGGTTGCAATAGGAATGAAATGTGCTGACTTGGTCAGGCTATCGACAATGACCCAAATAGCATCAAACTTCTTCTGAGTCATCGGAAGTCTGGTAACGAAATCCATGGTAATCCTCTCCCACTTCCACTCGGGAAGCTCAATCCTCTGAAACAAACCACCATGCCTCTGATGCTCATACTTGACCTGCTGACAGTTCAAACACCTAGCCACATATGCAACAATATCTTTCTTCATCCTACGCCACCAATAATGCTGCCGCAAGTCCTGGTACATCTTCGCGGCGCCCGGGTGAATAGAATACCGAGAACTATGGGCCTCCGCTAAGATAAACTCTCGAATCTCATCGACATTGGGCACAAAAACTCGCCCCTGCAACCTTAAAACACCGTCATCATCTAAAGTCACCTTCGTGGCACCTCCACGCTGCACCGTGTCTCTCAGGACACATAAATGGGGATCATCAAACTGCCGATCACGGATANTGGCCAAGTCCTGAATATCCAAAGCAAGTGGCCTCTGGCTGACCAGAACATAAGCAAGACTACCCATGCTAGCGGACTTCCTACTCAATGTATCGGCCACCACATTAGCTCTCCCCGGGTGGTACAAAATAGTAACATCATAATCTTTCAACAACTCCAACCACCTCCTCTGCCTCAATTCAACTCCTTTTGCTTGAACAAGTACTGAAGGCTCTTGTGATCAGTGTACACCTCACACGTCACACCATATAGATAATGCCTTCAAATCTTCAATGCATGAACAATGGCTGCCAACTCTAGATCATGAACTGGATAATTCTTCTGTGGATCTTCAATTGCCTCGAAGCATAAGCAATGACTCTGCCATCCTGCATCAATACCGCACCAAGCCCAATACGGGAAGCATCACAATAAACTGTATAAGGCCCTGAGCCTGAGGGTAAAACCAATACCGGTGCCGTAGTCAGAGCTGTCTTGAGCTTATGAAAGCTCTCCTCACACTCGTCTAACCACCTGAACTGGGCACCCTTCTGTGTCAACCTTGTCATCGGGGTTGCTATAGATGAAAACCCCTCCACAAACCGGCGGTAATAACTAGCTAACCCCAAGAAAATCCGGATCTCAGTCGCTGAAGCTGGTCGAGGCCAATTCTTGACTGTCTCAATCTTCTTCGGGTCTACCTAAATACCCTCTACTAATACGACATGACCCAGAAATGCAACTGAACTCAACTAGAACTCGCACTTCGAGAACTTAGCATACAACTGACTATCCTTCAGGGTCTGAAGAACCACTCTGAGGTGCTGCTCGTGGTCCTCCCGGCTGCGAGCGTACACCAGAATATCATCAATAAAAACTATCACGAACAAGTCTAGACAAGGCTGGAACACTCGGTTCATCAACTCCATAAATGCTGCTGGGGCATTGGTCAACCCGAATGACATGACCAAAAACTCATAATGCCCATACCAAGTGAGAAATGTTGTCTTAGGGACATCAGACGCCCTAATCCTCAGCTGATGGTAGCTAGATCTCAAGTCTATCTTTGAGAACACCTTTGCACCCTGAAGCTGGTCAAACAAATCGTCAATTCTCGGTAGTGGATACTTGTTCTTAATCGTCACCTTGTTCAATTGCCGGTAATCAATGCACATTCTCATCGATCCATCATTTTTCTTCACAAATAACACCGGCACACCCCAAGGAGAAACACTAGGCGTGATAAAACCCTTCTCTAGCAAATCCTGCAACTGGCCCTTTAACTCCTTCAAATCTAGCAGGGCCATGCGACACGGCAGAATAGAAATGGGCTGCGTGCCTGAGGCCAGATCAATACAGAAATCAATATCCTTGTCGGGCGGCATACTCGGCAGATCTAAAGGGAAAACCTCGGGGAACTCCCGAACAATAGGAACAGAGTAAATAGAAGGAACCTCTGCACTGGAATCACGCACATATGCCAAATAAGCTAAACACCCCTTCTCGACCATGCGTCGAGCCTTTACATATGAAATAACACTGCGGGTGGCATGACCTGGGGTCCCTCTCCACTCCAATCGGGGCAAATCTGGCAAAGCCAAGGTCACGGTCTTGGCGTGACAATCCAAGATAGCATGATACGGGGATAACCAATCCATCCCCAATATAAGATCAAAATCCACCATGTCTAGAAGCAATAAATCAACACGGGTCTCAAGACCCTCAAACACTACCACACATGAATGATGAACTTGGTCGACCACTATAGAATTACCCACTGGTGTAGATACATATACAGGGATACCCAATGCATCACTAGGCATAGCCAGGTAGGGTGCAAAATAAGATGATACATATGAATACGTAGACCCGGGGTCAAATAGCACTGAAGCATCCCTACCACAGACCAGAATAGTACCTGTGATAACAACATCTGAAGACTCAGCCTCTGGCCTGGCTGGCAAAGCATAACATCGGGGCTTGGCCCCGTCTCCCTGAACCATGTCTCTGGGACGATCGGCTACTGGCTGACCTCTACCCCTGCCGATCCGAGCTCCACCTCTATGATCCCTACCTCCACCTCTATGATATCTACCCCCGCCTCTAGCTGGCTGGGCAAGCTGTGGATCACCTGCTGCCTGAATTATGGGGCGAGGACCCTACTGCTGAGAGCTGCCCAAAGCTTGAGGGCAAAACTTGACAATGTGATCGGGGTCACCACAGCCATAACAAGACCTCGGCTGCAGCGACTGCTGGCCTTGTCGACCTGAATGTCCTCCCCTGAAGCTCTGAAGTGGGGGTGCACTGATAGGCTGCTGATCTGAATAGTACTGCTGAGAACCACCGCCGCTTGGAGTACCATGAGAAACCTGGAGCGCTGACTGAAAGGGCCTCGGTGAATGACCTCTACCATAGGAATCCCTACCTCCAGACGAGGTACCACTGATCCTACCAGAATGACGAGGCCTCTTATCCGACATCTGACCACCTCCCCGTGCGAGGGCCATCTCAACTCTACGGGCCACATTGGCTGCCTCCTGAAAGGAAATATCACTACCAACTCCCATAGCCATCTGGAGACGGATCAGCTGAATCAGTCCGTTAATTAATCTTCGGACCCTCTCTCGCTCTGTGGGGAGTATCACAATAGCATGGCGTGCCAAGTCAACAAATCGAGTCTCATACTATGTAACTGTCATGGAGCCCTGCTGGAGGCGCTCAAACTGCCTGCGAAGTGCCTCCCGCTGAGTGACTGGGAGAAACTTCTCCAAAAACAACTCCGCGAACTGATCCCATGTCAAAGCTGGAGATCCTGCCGGTCTAGATAGGCAATAATCCCTCCACCAAGTCTTGGCAGATCCTGCAAGCCGAAAGGTGGAAAA
Source organism: Nicotiana glauca (assembly GCA_026770625.1). NCBI lineage: Eukaryota > Viridiplantae > Streptophyta > Magnoliopsida > Solanales > Solanaceae > Nicotiana > Nicotiana glauca. The sequence continues at coordinate 71,774 of MU745403.1, forward strand.
ATCGCCCATTGGTCTCTACTATACCCATGGTCTTAAGGATCTCATGACAGCTGAATAAGAAATCATGTGGATCCTCCGATGAAGCACCGCTAAAGGTGGTGATGAAGAGCTTGGAGAACCGATCAAGTCTCCACAAAGCATCCGAAGACATAGCTGCCCCATCGCCGGCCTGGGCTGCAGTACCTGGCTGAGCTATCACAACTGGCTGAACCACTAGGACATAAGTCTGGGGAGCTACCTGCTTCGGAGTACGTGTAGCAGGAATCTGAACCCCTCCCCCAGCCTGAGAAGTGGCTGGTGCTACTGGCAGCAAAACCGCTCTAGTGACACTCTCCATAAAGCCTGCCAATTTGACTAGAGCGTACTGAAGATCTGGGGTGACCATAACCCCTCCTGGGACCTGAGCCGGGCCCACTGGAGTTGCTAGGGCTGGAACCTCCTCATCGTAGTCAATATGAGGCTCCACCTCTGGAACTGCTGCTCGGGGCTGAGCTCTACCCATGTCGCAGCCTCTGGCATGGCCTCGGCCTCTGCCCCTCGCAGGAGTTGCTGCTGGGGGCTCGGGCTGCTGCATGGTAGAAGAGGAAACACGTGTTCTCGCCATCTGCGAAAGAACAGAGTAGAAAGACAATCAGTATTTGAGGAACAGAATCGCACAACTAAAAAGAACAAAAGTGAAACTTTTCCTAACTCCGTAGCCTCTGGGGTAAATACAGACGTCTCCGTACCGATCCCTCAGACTTTACCAAGTTTGTCTGTGAGTAGCGAGACCTATGCAACCTAGAGCTCTGACACCAACTTGTCACAACCCGGAATTCCCACCATCGGGAGTCATGATGGCGCCTATTGTTGGAGTTAGGCAAGCCAAACATTTAACCTTTTCAGATAACAACACAACAGCAATAACAATAATAACCTTTAGATAAAAGCGGAAGTCTTTTATAACATAAATAACTAAAAACCCAGAATGCAGAAGCTTGAAATTTCACTACCCAAGACTGGAGTCGCTATCTCACGAACCACTAAAGAATGCTACAAACAAAGCTGAATGGAAAATACATAATGTCTGTTTCGGTACAATGAAAACAAACTAAAAATATGGAAAGGGACTTCGGCCTGCGAATGCCAGCTAGGCTACCTCGTAAGTCCCTGGAATGAAGTCAGCTCCCGATCAGTATACTACTGATGTTGTCCAAAAGCTGCTCCGATACAGTGATATGTGCAAAAAGCACAGAAGTGTAGCATCAGTACAACTGACCCCATGTGCTGGTAAGTGCCTGGCCTAACCCTGGCGAAGTAGTGACGAGGCTAGACAGGACTACCAATCAACCTGTACAGTTCAATATATATATGTGCAATAAAAGGAAAGAATACCAAAACCAACAATTAAAAATGAGGGAAGCATGCTATGAGGGAGTACAATCCAGATATAAAAGTCATTAACTTAAATAAGAAATAGGGCACAACAATAATTAACAGAAACAAGAAATCCAACAGTTGCACGACATCAACCTTCGTGCTTTTACTCTCATTCTAACCCAAAGCAATCAAATAAAATGCTCGGCATCACCCTTCGTGCTTCCCTCACATAACTCTCATTTCATGGCACAGAATGATCCTTCGTGCAAATATAATCAACAATGGAACGGAATGTCCCTTCGTGCATAATATAATCAACAATGGCACGGAATGATCCTTCGTGCATAATATAATCAACAATGGCACGGAATGACCCTTCGTGCATAATATAATCAACAATGGCACGGAATGACCCTTCATGCATAATATAATCAACAATGGCACGGAATGACCATTCGTGCATCATCACTCTTCCTCACCCAAACAGCAATCACAACCAAACGGGCTGAGGGAAATAAATAATAACAAGAAATGCCCCGGTAAGGGAAATACACAATTAACCAGCTAAATACTGGCAAGGGAGCAATAACAACAACTTACACATCCTGGCAAGGGAGATAATCACATCTCTTTCCAATTATTTCATTTCTTACTCGATAGTATTTTATCGTTTGAGCCAACGCTCCAAAGAATTCACAATTCATAATTAATCCTCAAAACTCTTCACATTATGTATAAAATCATTAATTAGCTTGGAAGAGTCCCAAAGTATACCAAAACAAGTACCAACAAAGACCCACGGTCATGCTAGACACCGGGGTATAGATACTCGTCACCATGCCTATACACCGCACTCGGTCATTTGGCAAATAACAATTTAATAATACTATAATCCTATTCCCTCAAGCCAAAGTTAGATCAAACACTTACCTCAAATGCTCCAAAATCCACTCAAGCCTCTAGTATAGCTTTACCCCTCGAATTCACCACCAAACCGCTCAAATCTAATAACAAATTACTTGAATGTATTAACAAATGCTACTTGAATTAATTTGAATGCATGAAAATGAATTTTCCAAAGTTTGTTCCAAAATTCCCAAAATGCTCTCGAGCCCATGTGGTCAAAACCCGAGGTTCGAACCAAAACCCGATTACCCATTCGCCCATGAACTCAGATATATAAGTTATTCTGGAATCAGACCCCAAATTGAGGTCCAAAACCCCCCCAATTTTAGAAACCCTAGGTTCTACCCTAAGTTCCCAAATTCCCCCATTAAAATCTTTGTTTTGAAGTTGAAATTATATTTAAAGATGTTAAGAAGTAAAGAAAATAGGTTAGAAATCACTTACTAATCGTTTTGAAGATGAAGAATCATTTGGAAAATCGCCTCTTATGTTTTGGGTTTTGAAAAAGTGTAAAATGACTGAAAATCTCGGATTTATATACTTTACTAAAGGACCGACACGGACCGCACAAAAATGTCCCGCGTCCGCGCTAAGGAAGGGAGGGAAAACGACTCTCTGAACCTACCCAGCATGGACCGCACGATTTTGGTGCGCGGCCGCGCTGGTGGACTTGCACCTGGGGCCTTCTCTGAATCTCCCAGCGGGGACCGCAAGAACTTGATGCGTGGCCGCGCTGGTCAAACCAAGGCTGATGACCCCTCTGAGCCTGGCCACGCGGACCGCGCGAACTACACCGCGGCCATGTGCCTTCCAGCACGTACCGCTCGAAAATGACCGCGGCCGTGCTGGGGCCTGCAACACTGCAACATCTGATACTTTAAGCCTAAGGCCTCCCGGGACCTACTGAAAACTCACCCGAGCCCTCAGGGCTCCAAACCAAACATACAAACTAACTCAATAACATCCTACGATCTCATCTGTGCGATCAAATTGCCAAAATAACATCATATACGTAGAATCAAGTCTCAAAATACATGATTTTCTTCTAAGTTTCATAAACTTTCAATTTTGGAACTTATAGTCCGAAACACGTCAAATGACGTCCGTTTTCAACCAAACTTTACAGATAGCGCTTAACGCATATTTAAGACTTGTACCAGGCATCGAAACTAAAATACGAGCCCGATACCATCACTTATTGATCAAATTTTATTTTTATTTTCCTTAAACATTTTCAAAAAAAATTTCATGGAAAAATTCATCCCTCGGGCCTGGGACATCAGAATTTGATTCCGGGCATACACCCAAGTCCCATATTTTTTTCTTTGGACCCTCCGGGACCGTCAAATCATGGGTCCGGGTCCGTTTACCAAAAATGTTGACGAAGTCAACTTTAATCGTATTAATATCAAAATTCTTCAAATCTTTCATAGAATTCACATATTTCAACATTAAATCTTTCCGACTACGTGCGCAGGCAACTATAAGTAAGGTTTTTAAGGCCTCGGAAGCGCGAAAAAAGAGAGAAATCCGATGATGACCCTTTGGGTCGTCACAGATATAAATGTTGACAATGATGACGTTCTTTGATTAAGTAACAGTTAAGTGTTCAAACGTAGATGGATTAAGATATACTATTCTTGAGGAAGCGCACAACTGCAAATACACAATACATCTTGTGTATCCATTAAAATGTAGCATATAAATCAATTTTATTGGTGAAAATATATGGAAACAAAATTATTATTAACTTTGTCTCTAATTATTTGACTTGTCAACTGGTCGAGGATGAGCATCAACAACTTGTAGGCCTACTAAAATAAAAATTTCAGAGTAAAGATGGGAAAAGATTACTATGAATTTTGTTACTAGGCCACCATAAAGTGTTAGGGTTATGACTTGTATAGGTAATTGTAGATCGACTGGCAAAATTAATACACTTGTTACTGGTAAGGACTACATACTGTAAAGTGAGTGTGAGTGTGGACAGATATTTATAAGTAAAATTTTCCAACTTCATGGAGTTCCAATAACTAGCATCTTTAATAGAAGATCACAACTCGCTTATGCTTTTAGAAATCTTTTCAAGAAGAATTGGGTATACAAGTAGATTTTAGTACCACATTTCATCCGTAGTCAGATGGGAAATTTAACGTACTATAGAGATCTTTGAGGATATGTTGAGAGCTTGTATTCTTGAGTTTATAGGTAGTTGAAACATGTATCTACCTTTAGCTAAATTTGCTTACAACAATAACTTCCAGTCCAGTATTCAAATGGCACTGTATGAAACATTATATGGTAGAAGATGTCGTTCTCCTATTGGATGGGAAGCTGGTGAGATTAGCTTATTGGGACCTGACTTAGTACAAGAAGCTATTTACAAGGTCCAGTTGATCAGACAAGTATTACTCACAGATCAAAGTAGACAAAAGTCTTATGCAGATAACAGAAGAAGAGATTTAGTGTTTACAATTGGGGACAAGGTGTTCCTACGAGTCTCCCATATGAAAGGCGTGATGCGGTTTGGGAAAAGAGGTAAGTTGAGCTCCACGTTTGTAGCACCGTATGAGATACTAGACTGAGTGGGAGTTGTGGTTTATCGTTTGATGCTTCTTCTTGAGTTATCTTTTATTCATCCAGTGTTTCATGTCTCTATGCTAAGAAAATGTATATCAGACTCATCTCCGGCGCTTGAAGTACCTACTACACCCCTTGATAAGAAGTTGTCTTACGAGGAGGAGCCGATGACTATTGTTGATAGACAAGTAAAGAAAGCTACGATCAAAAGAAATTGTGTTTATGAAAGTCTTATGGAGAAATCATATTGTTGAAGAAGCTACATGGAAAATAAAAGACGCTATGTGAGTCATGTATCCTCATTTATTTCAGTCTACATGCATACCTGAGCTAAATTCGGGGACCGAATTTCATAAGGTGGAGAGAATGTAATACCTCATATTTAAGTTAGAGCCTATTAGTTATTTAACTAAATAAATAGAATTAAAAAAATTAAACAAATAAAACAAGACCCAAAAAAAAAAAAAAACAAGAGATTAGGGCTAAAGCCCACTACGAGGGTAAAGAAGAAAAACGCCTAAGCATTGAAGTAACAAAGCTTCGGTGCTTCGGTACTTCGGCAGAAGCCATTCAAAGGCAAAAGATAAAAAAAAAATCGAGTACCTATTTTCAGCGAAGGAATTTGAAGATCAGAGAAGAAAAAGGTAAATTTATTTTCTCAATCCCTAACTTACTGATGGTTATTATTTCACTAACCAAGGGATAGAAACAACACTAACAACTTAAGGTATTCTTATATAGCAAAATAATAAATTCTTATCAGATTGAATAAAGATTCTTTTAATTTATACCAAACACTCTAGTGTACAGATTAGGAGTATTTGGTACAAGTACTAATTGATGAGAAGAACATAGTTTTTATGCAAACAAAATAAAATTGTTCTTTTGCTTTTACAAATAGTTGTATTAATCAGGGTGTAAGAACAAATAGAGAACAAGCTACAGTTCCTATCTATATATGTGCTACTTAAGCAATTGACAAAGAATTAATGCTTAGTTCCATAAGAATGAAAGCAAGGGAGTTAACTAGATTAAAAGGATTGGACCAACTATGTTGGTAATTCACGAAGTTAATACATAGATTGGTTTTGCTACAAGTAGGTAGTTGAAGAAGTTGAATGAAGTACTCGAGGTGACGCGTTTGGTATTTCTGCACGAGTACTGTGAGTAGTAATTGTGAGCACGCGATTTTTGCCCTAAGCAAATGATTCTAAAAGTTGCAAATTAAATAATTTTACAATTTTTAGA
>MU745407.1:24270-37276 GCA_026770625.1 Nicotiana glauca
TGTGTGTTATTGTTAGTAGAAGATAATTAGTATTTTACAAGTTAATTTGATGTTATAATGTAATTTAGAATTTTGGCTTTTTAATAAATTAGGATTTAAAAAAAGAAAAGGAATGGAAATCAAAGAGGAAATCGGACCAGGCCCATCCCGAAACTAGCCCAAATGATACCCCCTACCCGGCCCAAGACGGCATGTCACCATGCCCAGCCAGACAATGCCGTTTTGTCATGCCCCATCCTGACCGTTGATCTCATTTGATCAATGGTCCAAATCTCCCAACCCTACCCGTCTGACCCGTTACCAAACCAAACCCGATCCATCCACTTAACCAAAACGACCTCGTTTCACATAGGGAATGATCACAGCCATTAAATTTTCAAGATCCAACGGCTCACGATAATTCATCCGTTTTAATATACCAAAGGCCAAAAATCGAAAAATACTAGCCCTAATTCATTTCTTCATCTTTAAACCTTCAGAGAACCTCCGCCGCCCTCCATCACCGGAAATCGCCTCACGACGGTTCCGGTGGCCCAAACGCCCCCATCCTTACACCACTGAACCCTCGTGACCTTCTCTTCCCAACCCCGTGCTTACTTTCCCTCGAATCAAGCCCGGATGTTTCGAATCTTGATTTCAATCTAAGAACCCTAGATGCCGCCACAAAAACCCCGGTGGCGGCGGTGCCTCCCTTTGACTCCAAACCCACAATCCACCACCCCTAGGCTTCCCCCATCCCATAACCACCTCCATTTCCCTTCAAACCGCACCCCAATTCTTCGAACACCAAAAGCAATAGGAACCCTTGATTTTTAACTCGAAGTTCGAACGTGGTCTGCGAGGCGTCGTTTGGTTTGAATCAGAGTTTAGCCGAGTGCTCTCATGTTGAAAACACATGGTTAAACTTTGTTTCAACCCAAATATGAAAGAGAGGCGATAGGCAGTTTCGTTTGTTTGGTCCGCCATGATTTTCCAGGTAATTGTTTCTCAATTCTTTCTTTTTTCATTTGTTTATCTGTTTGGTTTTGTCTCAGTTCCATTATTTGGGGTTAGTCTTCTTCTCCTTCGTTTCTGTTTTATTCTGTGATTAAACTGGGGCAGCTCTATTCTTAAGTGTCTGAGTTATTTCTTCCTTCTATTTTGGTTGTTGTTAAGGTCTGATTACATGTTAGTTTAGTTCGTTTGATTTTTCTATTATTTTTCTGTTAGTTCTATCCATCTTCAGTAGACCTTTTATTTGGTCGAGTTTTTCTGCTTGTTCTTTAATTGTAGTTATTGTGATGAATTATGTGTTTAGTTTGTTTAAAGTCGTCAAAGTAGTTAGTTCATATTTGATTCCCTGTTCTGTCCCAAGGTCATGAATCAACGTGTTTGTTTACTCTGTGTTGGTCATCTGTCTTAGCTCATATAGTCGATGAAATAAGTGTCGTCAACTGACATCATCTTAAAATTAGAGAAGCATGAGTTGGCACAGTCAGTTTAATTACTAGCATGTTTTTCTCGTATGTGCTAAGACCTCTATTTATATGCTTTGTTCAGTATTGCTTCGTTTCTTTGCTTGCTTTAGCTGATGCTTTTGCTCAGTTGGTTTTTGATTTGGTCTGGTTTTGTTTACCAGACTGACCAACTCACTCCTCTTGAACTTGCACCCTTCTGCCCATTTGGATTGAAACTTAGAATTGGTTATTAGCTGGAGACTAATGGGATCACAAGGTTTAGTTTAAGTGACCTGCCAATTGAACACTCAATGCACCCTTAAACTAATGAATAAATTAATTGAAAGGGCTGTCTATTAGTGCAAAATACATCCTGTCAATGACACTAAGTAATGGGAAGTTAGAAACTAACATCAGTTAACATTTAAAAAGTGCAATACACGTGGGATAGACTAGTGGAACATGCTGGACAGCAGTGTGTTCCACCACTTCTGAACTTCAGGAACTTTTTAAATAGTTAAAACCCATACTTAGACAAATAAAAGTGGAAAAAACAGAGGGAATAACATGGCTGGTCAGTTTTAAAACAATTAAAAAGGGGGCTGCAAGGCTGTGAGTTTAGGTTATAAAAGAGAGAAAATTTTCAGAATAGAAGACAGTTTTTTTTAGCCATCAGTTTTTCAGAGTTTTGGAGAGGAATTCTTGCGTCTTAAGAGTCTTTTCTAGACAATTTTTAGCCTATCAGTTTGAAGCTTAAGAGTTCTCTTCGAGTTTCTGGTCTCAGTCCTTGAAAAGTCCTGTCCAGCTTTGGGAAAACCATAGGTTCAGAGATTAGAACAAAAGATATATATCCTGGAAAACAGACCATATACATTCTGAAATACACACTGGGAATAGATACCATTCTGGAATACAAAACAGTAGAGAAAAGCTAAAGGAAAACACTATACCATTAACCTTGTCCCTCGGTTTAAGTCTGCCATGTTTTTTAGTTCATAAGGATTCTTTTGAGTTTACTTAAGCTCTATTTCATTTGCTGGTTGGTTTTGGAGTTCTGTTGTTCGGTTTTTCTCAAGTTCTCTGTGGGTTTGATTTCTTTCCTGAGATTTCAATATGTTCCCTAGGCTGTCTACTACTGTTTCATAGTGGCTTTAGTTGTTTGCTGGGATCTGTTGCTGCTGTGCTTGCTGTTGTTTGCTGTCGAACTGCTTACTGATCTCTTTCCCTCCATCTTTCTTTGCTTTTGAATTCCAGGTATGCCTTCGAAACACAGCTGATGTAACTGTTTGAACCGAGAGATCGGATTTTGAAATGAAGTGCTACCCCAGAAATCATCGTTAAAATAGATATTAGTTTTCATTCATGCTTACCTAGTTTCTGTTTTTTTAGTATATGTGGGATTTGTATAATGTTAATGAAATTCGAACTGTGTAAAAGCTAGCAAGTTCGAACTGGGATTTGTATTGAAACTTTAGATAAACAATTCGTTAAGGACAAGTAGTTTGAGCATATTGAGATGGTAGTTTGATTTATTTAGCCACTAATATAGTATAGCTTGAATCACATCGAGTTTCTCCGCTTGATTTCCTTTAACCTATTTGTAGTTAAGCAAACAATATAAGTAGCCCAGGGCCCTGAACTCCAATACTAGTTCGACTCCGGTCACCTAGTTTAGAATTCGTCAATTAACATCGGATTAAGAGTAGTGAAATCCAAGATAAACAGGCTAACATCTAATAATGAGCCATTGCGAATTATTTCTTCATGACATAGTTGATTAATCTCCTTATCAGTTTATACCCTTCGGTCAATTTTAGTCCTAATTTAACAAGTCACAAATGCGATACCGTCTTGTATAGGTCCTAATTGGAAATAACCTCAACGGACATTTTCTAGATAAATCAATTTTTGCCTAGTCTAATAATCGCTTTAAATCGGCATAGTTAAAATGAATGACCCGGGCACAATTTTGATCCGCATATTCGTCAGTCCAGGTCAAGATTAGATCCATCTTATCCGAAAATGTCGAGTGTACAGTTTCAAGTTAATAAAAGCGGTCTAGAATCATTTAAAAGCACGTGATTTATAACATGTATTAGAATCAGATATTTTAGCCATTTATAATAGTTTAAGCGACCGTGCTAGAACCACGGGGTCCGAGGGTGCCTAACACCTTCCCTCGGGTCAACAGAATTCCTTACTTAGAATTTCTGGTTCGCAAACTTCATTTGGAAAGTCGAAATTTCCTCGACTCGGGATTTAAATAAATCGGTGACTTGGGATACCTTAATTTATTCCAAGTGGCGACTCTGAAAAAAATAAAATAATCCCGTTTTGAATATTGTCACTTAAATTGGAAAAACTCCTTTATACTATCCCTCGAAAGGGGGCGCGCCAAAAGGAGGTGTGACATGCACAATATATGCTGGTATTATTTATTTGCAAGAAAGCTGGTGAGCAACGGCCCTCTTGGTAGGAGCAATCCCGCTCCAGTTCCTGCAGCCCCATCAGACCTTAACCATTCACCCCGTCCTAAACATTGCGTCCATTCTTGAAAGTCTACATCAGCATACTCCGTCAGTGGATCTTGAACTACATACAGCCCGATTCCTATAAGACCAGGGATATGTAGGTAGCTCTAAAACCAGATCATGACATAATTTCCCTTGAACCATTTTGTTCGGTCAAAATTGGTCATCATATCTTTACTCGACAACTCTTTCATCCTTCCCGGGTAAAGAGGGGCAGCTGTTGATACCCAATTTTTTCCTGTATATTTTTCAATATGAAAAATACCTTCAAAATAGCCTATATATGCATATAAAAGCAAGTCCCAAGGTTTTATTATTTTTTCTTAATTTTTAAAAAATTTTAAATCAATTTATTGTTGTATTTTATCAAGGGAAAATACAATAATTATCCCCAATATTATCATTTTGGTGATTTATTTATTGTATTCTCATATTAATGCTAAAATATAGCTAACCTAATTTTTTCATATTAATATTTTTTAATATTTTTAAAGCTAATTGCATATAATTGAAATATTAGCCTCTTTTAAGATTTAATTGTGTTTGCATTTATAAAATTAACTCCAATATTTTTAATTTAATAATTATGTATTATTAATCATTTTAGTGCCTTTTATTTATTTCTAGAAATTATTTTACTAATTTTATAAAATTTAACAAGGAAAAAGTGGCAATTTAAATATTAACCCCGTTTATTTCAATTGTAGGCCCATATCAACCCCCCAATTAAATCCAATCTTAAAACCTATGTACCCAACCCAAATCTAAACTACCTAACCCACGACCCTTTTAAAACAACCAGCCCGGATTTCCCATTCAATCCATGTCATTAATCAAAATGATCAACGACCACCCTTTAACATTTCCTTTTTAATTCCCATTACCCCCAAACCCTAACTATTTCTCATCTGTAGCCGCCTTTGAATTCCCCTTCTCCCAATTTTCTCTCAGAAACCGTAGCTGCTCCTGTCACTTCCACCCTAAAATTTCCTGAATCAATTGTTTCCAAAGCCATTAAAGGCTTGTATCTGCCTCCTGTGACACCTATGTGTTCGAGTACTATGGTTTCAAGGCTAGACCTTGAAGAAGCTTGGTCCAGACCTCGGATGCTATTAGTTCTATGGTTGTTTCCAGCCAAGCTTGACCTTGTTCCAGCCAGCTATGGCTATTCAAGCCTGACTCTTGGTTTCTCCTGCTCAGATCAATAACTTTCCAAGCCTTTCTCACCACCTAGGTTCTTCTGAAACCCTAACCTTCGAGGTTCTTTCGATACTTTTATATCCGTTGTATATCTATGTTTTTTCTAAGATTTTAAACATTTTCTTAAAGTTTCTTTCAAATCTTTACCTTCAGAACCTTCATCTTTTTCAATTTAGGGTTTCGTTAAGTTATCCTCTACATTTTCCCCTAATTTTCAACATGTTCTATTGTGTTCTCTTATGTCATCCGTCTATCTGAGTTTGCATGTTGAGGGTCTTAACCTTTTGAAATTTCTGAATCTACTTTGTTAAAAGTGTTTATCTGTTTTATTTGTTTTTACCTCTAGAACTCGATTGATGGTGAAAACCCTAAAAACTGGGATTCATTCGAGTTTGGGGACTATTTGATATGGGATTCTCTTGTCATTCATCTCTGTGCTTAATTGATGGTGGAAACCTTAATATTTGGGGTTCATTCGAGTTTGGAGCTTATTTGCTATGTGATTCTCTTATCTTTCATCTCTACGCTCGATTGAGGGTGCAAACCCTAAAATTTGGGGGTCCATTTGAATTTTGAGACTATTTGCTATGTGATTGGCTTATTCCTCATCTCTAAACATGTTTGGTTTTAAAGCCCTATTTTCTTTGGACCTATTCGAGTTTGTGTAAGTTGTTTCATCTACTGCTCGATTGAATTTTTGAATCTTTTGTTTCTTTACATGATTCTTACTTCCTTCTAAGCTCTATAGTCTTTTTACTTGACCCTTTGGCATACTTTTTGATACTTTCTCTTCTCTATTACTGAGTAACTGAAATCGACTTATGTGACTACCCGTGTTTGCTACTATATGACGTTTCTCTTTGTCCTTAATTAAGCCTTGCATGCTTAATACTTATATACTCTTTTAAATGCTAAGTTTCCCTCTAAAACGACCTTCAATTTAGGAATAATTTCAGACCTCCTTGTGTAAGTCTGATTGGTTTTTTCCTGGTTTTACTGATTTCCCTGATTCTTGGGTTAATTTGAGAACTGCCTTTCGATTCTCCTATTTCTGACTTGGTTTATTTGTAATTTCAAATCTCCGACTCCTTGATTTACTATGTACTGGTTGGTTTATTCTGTTTCTTACCTTATTTAGTTAAACATGTATTTCGAAAATTCTTCATTAATTCTTCCCTTAGTTAAATCTCTATATATTTATCCCTAATTGCCTACTTTGGACAAGATACTTGCTTGATTTATTTCCTTAAAAGTTTGTTGCACATTACCGTTTAAGTTTGAACTCCTTAATTAAAGGATGTTCTTATACTGATTGATTTTTAATTGATACACAGTTCCATAATTATTTTCTTGCCATATTTTTCTGCTTGTTTTCACACTATAAATACCTGGCTTTTGCATTGACAAAAGGGACACGAACACTCTTAATTTTCTGAACTCACACTCACATTCAAAAAACATTCTCTCTTGTTACTTGTACTGTGGCCTAATTGTCAGGTCCTGCTACTGCTTTTACTGTATTTTGTTCCCTTGAAACTGGTATGTCTTGATTAAAATTTTCAGCAATCACAAACAATGTATTTATTTAATACTTTTACTTGCATATTTGCCTACTATTTGTGCTCAGTTCAGCGTTTACTTTAGCGTGCTATAATTTCCTCCTATTATGAATCCCAAACCCCTACCCCAATATGTTTCATGTTAATGGTTTGTTTTAGGCATGATAGTATTAGATATTATTGTCTATGGCTCAAACTTGATTCCCTTGGAATTATAACCTCTATGTCACCATCATGTGTTGTGTATGCTTGTTGATTCTGTAAGCATGACAACACTCTCTATTATTGTGTATACCCAGGATTAGCTAATGCCTAAGTACATAGGCTCTTTGGCAATTTTCCCAATCCCTGAACCCTTTGTATGACTTGTTTATGACTATTTCCTTATTCTGGTGATACAATTTGGGTGTGAGCGCTGTTCGGAGTCCCATTGAGGCTCTTAGGGAACTTTGACACACTCAAATTGGATAAAGGCTTTGGATCAGTGGTCTTTGAGTTGGTCTATCTCATAATTCTGACAGGAAGTCTGAATAAGGCTCTCCTTTGGTTGTACTATTTTTATTTTTTCAATGTAACATTATTCATTCTGGTTTGCAATAAGTTGTAATAAACGCTTGGGGCTAGCTAGTGAAAAAAGGGTGGTTAACTATGCATGCAAAGGGTAGAAGTCATGCCTATAGGTCTATTACAATTCTGCATATTCAAATACATATAGAAATCATGTCTATAGGTCTATTACAACTCTGGATATTCAAATACATCTAGAAATCATGAATATATGTCTATTACAATTTTGCATATTTAAATACATATAGAAATCATGTCTATAGGTCTATTACAATTCTACATATTCAAATACATATAGAAATCATGTCTATATGATGCTAATTTTGCATATTCAGTTTCATATAAATAGCATGCCCATAACGTTTTAAACAAAGTTTCACATTTAGATATATCCATAAGTTTTAAAACAAGTTCTGCATTTTAGACACCATGCCTATATATTTTAAAACGATTTCTACATTAGACAGCATGCATATAGGTTTAAAAACAAGTTTCTGCACCCAGATGCTATATCTATAAGGTTTCAAATCTGTAATGCATAGAAAGCATGCCTGTAGGATTTTCTAATTAAGTCTGATTTGCCCCACTCAGTGTTAGATATAAAATCAGTAATAATGGATAATGTCAGAACTTGTAATCAATTCTTTTAAATTCAATCTCTCTTTAATAATCTGCGTCCCTCACTTAACCAAAGTTTTGCAAGCATGCCTATAGGGTTTTCAAATAATCCGTCTCGAGTTTTAATGTCTTATTACCTTCTGAATTCAGTCGATATCATGTCTATAGGACCCCATCTTAATACTTAGGCAATCCATAGGGAAGAACTATAAACTGAATCTGTTTTAACAATTACAACCAACAGGCAGGTCTGATTTGGGCTTCTTATCTGAATTATGTAATAAACAAGTCTGCCTTAACTCTTAAATTCTCTTTCACATTTGGTGTTTAATCAGACCTAAACAGCATGTGAAAGTCATGCTAATTACGTTCTTTTCTATTCAAGGAGGTATAATTGAGCCTTTGTTTAATTATATGCTTCCCCCTAAAATGTGCAATATGTGTTTTGTATGTCGCCTTAGATTTGTTTTTTTTACCTTTTGAAACCTCAAATAAGCCCAATATTCCTCCCCTTTTAGGATTAGTAGTCCTATGTGCCTCTAGGACAGATAAGATTGGGGCGGATAATACCATGCAATAAGTAATTGAGACCATTCCATGCTTTAATACCTTAATAGGGTGGGAAGTGTAGATATGGATATGATGACCACGCGATAATGTCATGCGTAGCCCCTCATCGAGGAGTGCTTACCGGATATTGTGTGGGGTGATCTATATTTTTAATAAACCTAACACTCGGCTTCCTTTTATTCTTTATTCTTTTAGCATTGTAACGCTTTATTTTTAAAAGAATCAGCTTTTCTAATTGCCTGTTTTAGTCTTGTGTACTTCCAAACCTTTATGTTTTGAAATCCCCTCTTATTTGAGCCTTAGTTGCTTATATGCTGATTGTACCCAAATTCACAATAATTTTCTGGCCGGGAACCATACTAGTGGATTCCGAGGGGTTCCTAACGCCTTCCTCTTAGAATAATTTCAAGCTCTTACTCTATCTCTGGTTATTCAAATCAAACTCTTCCTATGTCCAAATGCACCCTAATCATTAAGCGGTGACTCTTCAAACAGAAACACAATTCCCAAATGGAACGAGTTGTCCCTCAAATGACATAAACCCGATTCCATGAGGAAAAGGGGGCGCGGCAATGGTAATTAGGTAAACGATAGTTACTATGCTAAAAATTATAGTATTTTATGAAAATTCCTCAAGGAAAAATTGAGTCGCCTTTTTGATACACTAAATAAACTTCTCTTATATCAAGGCCGATATAACATTTGATATTGTTGGGCTAAGTCAACCCAATAACATAGTCATATTGTCTTCTTTGGGCCAAGCTTGCATTAATTTTTTCTAAAAAGCCTCACACCATTATGACATCTCTACACCATATGTGTAAGCTTTCAATCTTTTTAGCTATTAATGTGAGACTTTGTTTACACACCCAACAATCTGTCCTTCGAACTAAGTTCCACGTGGAAATCTACAGGTTGATTTTTGAGATTCATTATATGCTACCCATATTGTTAGAGTATTTGCGTCAATAATAAACCACAAGTAGTGTTTTTTTGTGCCTGTATCTAAGCTCGTAACGGAAAGCAAAATAAGCTAGGACCATCACTTTACCATCGCCATACTTGTCTCACTGAACCTGGGCTCTAATATCAACTATTGAGAACAATTAGCTCTATGTGGTGTGATATTTTCCGCTTTAGGTCAAGATAAACAATTTTTCCGAAAAGATCTCACACCAATGAGAAATCATTTTACCATATATGAAGGCTCGTAATCTTTTCAAGTACAAATGTGGGTCTTTATTCGCACACTCAATAGATATTATCTTTTCACCTACTAATGTGATTTTTTTTAAAATGGTCATTTCAATTTCACATACTCATATTTTTCCATTCCTTTTGATTCCTCTTTGATCCACTTTGTTGGAATTGTTGCTCCTGTCACAACCCGGAATTTCGACCGTCGAGATTGTGATGACGCCTAATATTTTACTTGCTAGGAAAGGCAACGTTAGAATATTTTATCCATTTTTAACATTATAAATTAAATGAAGAGAAGAACTAAAATAACTACAGAAATCTGAAGTAAAAATACGAAAGCTCAAGCAGCCAAATGTCTACTTAAATCTATGGACCTAATGTTACAAGTGCACGAGCAATTATAATAGTACATACAAGGATCTGAAATAATATAAAGTTGTCTAAAAAGAAGGAACACCGCTAAATAAAAAGAGAAGGGGGCTCCAGGAGTTGCGGACGCTAAGCAGTTGTACCTCAAGTCTCCGCAAGTTGTCCAATCCGAGTTCGCTAAAAACCGTCACTAGGACCGACTCAAAAGTATTAGTGTGCACTTTCAAATTAACAATTCAAACCACGGAAACTTTTACGATCAATAAATACCAAATTGGACCAAATAGGAAACCTTGTACAATATAGGAATCTACATAAGTAGTGCTACACAACGAGACCAGTCCAGTGACAATTAGAAAGTGGAAGTAAGCCAATTTAAGTAAATATCATGAAATCATGAAACGATGAAAAGATCTAACATCATTAATAGGAAAGGACATTGATTAATAGGTAGCAAATAAGCATGGGAAGCATTTAGGGTATATAACATTTAAGACAGGGAAGGAGATGATTAAAGAACAATGGAAAACCGGAGAAACAAGTAATTCGGCGGCGTATAAGTTCTTACCTCAAAACTTACCTCACTCTGCAATCAATTCAGAGCTCTACCAGGGCCTTTCCTCTAAAATCATCCTCCAAACTACTCGTACTTAACTATAATTGACTCAATAATATCAACTCTCGCTAAAGGAATCATTTATAATGCATAAATTTAGAATTTCCAAACTTTCCCCCAAAAAGTAAAAAATTGTCCCGGGCCCGCTTGGTCAAAACCTGAGGTTCGAACAAAAATCAATTTATCCATTTACCCCCGAGCCAGATTATGTACTTTGTTTTGAAATTCAACCCCAATTTGAGGTCTAAATTCCAATTTTATAAAAATCCCTAATTATACCCAAACCCCCAATTTTCACCATAAAAATTCTAGATTTTTTGTTGAAAACTTATGAAATATAATGGGTAATTAAAAGAAAGTAGTTTAAAATCACTTACCAACAAATTGACGAAGAAAAACTCTTGGAAAAATCGCCTCTAGGATTTTATAGTTTTGAAATTTTGAAAGAATGAAAAAATCCCGTAATTGGTTCTGTTTTAATCACAAGGCGTTAGGACTTCTTCGCGTTTGAGAAGGGCGTGATGCGATCGCGCAAGGATAAAGTTAAAAGACCTATGCTTTTGCGAGTGAACCCACACGTTCGTGAGGGCTGCTCCCTCCTGACCTCTGCGTCACAAGCTAGTGCTTGTGTTCGCGTAGAGTATAGCCAGTTCCCCTCCCGAAGGTCCCTTAGTCTATGAGTTCACGATATCCTTCCCATGTTCGTGAAAGGCATCCCCCCATCCACTTCACATTCACGTAGAGTAAAAATCTCCCCTTCTTAGTTCCCCCTTTGCGATAGCAGTGATGGCTTCATGATCACGGTGTTGGCTTGTCGATCGCGAAGAACATTACACCAGACACCAGCTAAAGTCCAATAAACGAGATTTACTATGTTTCAAAACATCCGTAATATATTCGAAAATCACACGAGCCGTCGGGGCTCAAAACCAATTGTGCACACAAGTCCAAAAACATCATGCGACTTTCTCTCACAATCAAAATACCAAAATAAAGCCTAGAGCTACGAATCTGACACCAAATCAAATAAAATTTTCAAGAACACTTTAAAACAATAATTTTAACAATCGAACTGATCCCAAACTCCGTAAATGTCAAGAACTAATCCCAAGAACCTCCGTAAACACAAACGTGGAGCGTATCCTCCAATATCTGTATAGTGCGCTCATACTGTCCGTCTGTTTGGGGATGAAATGTTGTGCTCGACTCAACCTGCGTGACCAAATCACTTCGTACTACCCTAAAAAAATAAAAGGTGAACTACGTACCTCGATCAAAAATTACAGACACAGGCACACCGTGAAGACAGACGATCTTGCGGATGTAAATCTCAACCAATCGCTAAGAAGTATAGGTAACTGCCAAAAGAATGAAATGCACTGACTTGGTCAGCCTGTCGACAATGACCCAAACTGCATAAAACTTCCTCTGAGTCTCTGGGAGTCCAAATACAAAATCCATAGTGATACATTCCCACTTTGACTCAGGAACCTCTAACATCTGAAGAAAACCACTAGGTCTCTGATAATCATACTTTAATTGCTGACAATTTAGACACCGAGCTATGTATGCAACTATACCCTTCTTCATCCTTCTCCACCAATAATGTTGCTGCAAGTCTTGATACATATTGGCGACACTCGGATGAATAAAATACCGATATATGTGGGCCTCCCTAAGTATCAACTCGCGAAGTCCATCTGCGTTAAGCACAAAAACATGACCCAGTATCCTCAAAACTATATCATCTCCAATGGTAACCTATTGGCATCACCGTGCCGCATTGTGTCCCTAAGGACAAGCAAATAAGGGTCATCATATTGTCGCCCTTTGATGCGCTCAAACAAGGAAGACCGGGTGGCTGTACAAGATGGAACACGACTGGGCTCATATACATCCAACCTCACAAACTGATTGGCCAAAGCGTGAACATTTAATACAAGCAGCCTATCATGACCCCATTCCCGATCGTGATGGCGCCCAACACAACTGCTAGGCAAGCCCGACCATTTACACTCTCAACCCGAGCATGAAGCTCAAAATCAATTATTAGAACATCATTTAAAAATCAAAATGAGTAGCCTCCCAAAGATCTGAGAGTCATAAGTCTAGTGCCTCTAACAATACAGAGTAATAAAACTCCAATAATACAAATGATCAAAACTGCAAAAAATAATAAAGAGACAGGGAAGGAGTCGGGTCCTGCGGACGTCAGGCAGCTACCTCGACAACTCCAATAAAACTCTAAAATAGCAACGAGCTCAGCTAAGCTCCCAAATTACCTGCATCTGCACACATGGTGCAGGGAGTAAAATGAGTACTTCCAACTCAGTGGTAATA
>MU745407.1:47969-93813 GCA_026770625.1 Nicotiana glauca
CTTCAAAATGACTTCCGGACATTCGAATTCACTTTTGATCGCGCTTCCAACTCCAGAATCACCATACGGAGCTATTCCTAGACTCAGAATCCCAAACAGACATCTATAACACTGAAATGCCTTCCAACCCAAATTTATGAAATTCTTCTAAAATACTAACTTCAACAATATACGCCGAAATGCTCACGGGTTATCCATAACCAAATCCGGACATACGCCCAAGACCAAAGTTATCATACGAACCTGCTGGAACTTTCAGATCCCTATTCCGAGGTCGTTTACTCAAAATTTCAATCTTAGCCATTTTATTCAACTTAAGGCTGCCGCAATGAAAATTTTCTTTCCAATTTGACTCTGAATTTCCCGAAATTCAACTCTGACCATACGCACAAGTCAATATACCTGAAATAAAGTTGTTCATGACTTCCAACTACTGAACGACGCGCTAGAGCTCAAAATGACCGATCGGGTCATTACACAGCCTCTCTCCACTTGGAATGTACGCAAGGCTGCCTATACTCACTGACTTTCTACTCTAGGCATCAACAACCACATTGGTCTTCCTGTGATGATAAAAGATAGTGATATCATAGTCTTTTAATAGCTCAAATCACCTCCTATGCCTCAAATTGAGCTCCTTCTATTTGAAAAAATATTGCAAGCCCCGATGATCCATGAATACCTCACACGATATGCCATAAAGATAGTGCCTCCAAATCTTCAGCGCATGAACAATGGCTGCCAACTCTAAGTAATGAAAATGGTAATTATTCTCATGAACCTTCAGCTGCCTTGACGCATATGCAATCACCTTACCGTCCTGCATCAATACTGCACCAAGTCTAATATGAGAGGCATCACAATATATCGTACAAGATCCTGAATATATAGGTAACACTAACACTGGCGCCACAGTCAAAGCAGACTTGATCTTGTCAAAGCTCGTCTCATACTCGTCTAACAATCTGATTAGGGCAGCTTCTATGTCAACTTGGTCAATGGGTCTTCTATAGACAAAAACCCCTCAACAAACCGATGATAATAACCCACCAAAACCAAAAAACTCCGGATCTACGTAGCTAAAATAGGTCTAGGCTAGTTCTGAACTGCCTCAATCTTCTTAGGATCCACCCGAATGCCCTTTGCTGATACAACGTGCCCCAAGAAAGCGATCGAGTCTAACCGAAACTCTTATTTTTAAAACTTAGCATACAACTGGCTATCTCTCAGAGTCTGAAGTACTATCCGAAGATGTTGCTCGTGCTCTTCTCCGCTACATGAGTAGATCAAGATATCATCAACAAACACAATTACTGAGGAATCCAGATAGGGCTTGAACACTCGGTTCCTCAAATCCATTAATGTTGTCAGGGCGTTTGTCAACCCGTATGATATTACTAGAAACTCATAAAGGCCATACCGTGTCTGAAAAGTTGTTTTAGGGACATCGGATGCCAAAATCCTCAGCTGATGGTAGCCAGAGTTCAAATCAATCTTGAAAAACACTTTGGCACCGAGAAGATGATCAAATAAGTCAGCAATCCTCGGCAATGGATACTTTTTCTTCATGGTCACTTTGTTCAATTGCCTGTAATCTATACACATCCGCATCAATCCATCTTTCTTCTTCAAGAACAACACAAAATCACCCCAGGACGAGACGTTGGGTCTAACAAAGCCCTTATCAAGCAAATCTTGCAACTTTTCCTTCAATTCTTTCAACACTGGCAGGCCATACGGTATGGCGGAATAGAAATGGGTTATGTGCCCGAAGCCAAATCAATATCGAAGTTAATATCTCTGTCAGGTGGCATCCCTACTAGGTCTGCAAGAAGCATCTCTGAAAACTCACGAACAACTGGTAGTGAATCTATGGAAGGAACCTCCATACTGGAATCACAGACATAAGAAAAATAAGCTAGACACCCCTTCTCGACCATATGATGAGCCTTCACATAAGAGATAACCTTGATGGTAGAATGTCCAGAAGTTCCTCTCCACTCTAATAAAGGTAACCCCGTCAAGGCTAAGGTCACAGTATTGGCATGACAATCCAATATAACATAATAAAGTGACAAACAGTCCATACCCAAAATGATATCAAAATCAACCATATCTAGAAGTAGAAGGTATACGCTAGTCTCAAGACTCTCAATAGTAATCACATACAAATGATAGGTATGATCTACAATAGTAGAATCTCCCCTAGGTGTGGACACATAAATAGGAGCACTCAAAGAATCACGAGGAACAACCAAATATAAAGCAAAATAGGATGACACGTAGGAAGAAATAGAGCCCAGATCAAACAGAACTGAAGCATCTCTATGGCAAACTGGAATAATACCTATGATAACATCGTCCAATGACTCAGCCTCAAGGATGGCTGGAAAAGCATAACATCGGGGCTGGGCTCCACCACTTTGAAGCACATCCTTAGGACGACCTCTAGTTGGCTGGACTCCACCTCTAGCAGTCTAACCGCCACCCCTAGCGGTATGATCTCCACCTCTAACGGCCTGACCTCCACCTGTGTCCACCCAGAATGAGGCACATAAGGACCACGACTCCTTGAAGCATTGTAGGATGCCTGAAACGCTAACTGAAATGGCTTGGGCGGGTGAACCCTACCAAAGGTACCCCTTCCTCTAGATGAGGCACCAAAAAAACCTCCAAAATGACGAGGCCTCTTATTAGACCCCTGCCCTCTCTCATGTTAAAGAACATCCTCAATCCTCCTATAGACATTAGCAATCATCCAAAAAGAAATATCACCTCTAATCTCCCTAGCCATTTGAAGCTTGATAGGGTGAGCAAGTCCCTCAATAAAGCTCCTCACTCTCTCTCTATCGGTAGGAAGCAGAAGAATATCATAAAAGGCTAGATTCACAAAATGGGTCTCATACTGCGTGACTGACATACTGCCCTATTAGAGACACTCAAATTGCCTGCCATAACTCTCTCTCAGTGTGAAAGGGTGGAACTTCTCAAGAAACAGCTAAGAGAACTGGTCCAAAGTAAGATAAGGCAACCAAGATATTCAGGTAGATAGATAATCCTTCCACCATCACTTTGCTAGACCCGTCGTCTTAAACACAGCAAAATCGACCTCATTGTTCTCAACTATACCCATGTTCTACAACACCTCATGGCAGCGGTTAAGATAATCTTGTGGGTCTTGAGAAGGTGCTCCACTGAAGTAATATTTGAAAAGCTTGATCAACTTTTCCAATCTTAATAAACCCTCAAAAGACATGGCATGTCCATCACCGGCATGTGCCGCAGCAACTGCTGAACTACTCCAACTGGCAGGACTGTTCGAGTCTGATAATAGGGATCCATCTGCTATGGAGTGTGAGTAGCAGGAGTCTTTTCTCCTCCCCTAGCCTGAGAGAGGGCTGGTGCCATAGGAAATGTATCATCTTGGGCCACCCTCTCCATAAGGCCCAGCGAATGAACTAAAGCGTCCTGAAGCACTGGGTGGCGATTAACCCCTCCTGGACGTGAGATGGTCCGACAGGCACAGTCTGGGTTGGAACCTCCTTATCAAACTCCACATGAGGCTCTATTGCTAATGCTACTACTCGAGCTCTAGGGTAAGCTCTGGCCCTACCTCGGCCTCGACCTCTGCCCCTCGTAAAAGCTGCTGCTGGGGGCTCCGACAGCTGTCCAGCTGAAGATGCAGTGCGTGTTCTCCCCATGTGCGAGAGAACAGAATAGAAGGGTTCAATTAGCAATGATAGAATAAAATCGCATGATAGAGAAGAATAGAAGTGAAATGTTCCTAACTCTATAGCCTCTAGAAGATAAGTACAGACGTTTTCGTACCGATACCCAGACTCAACTTAGTTTTCTCATGACTCGTGAGACCTATGCAACCTAATGCTCTGATACTAACTTCTTACGATCCAAAATTCCCACCATCAGAACCGCGGTGGTGCCTAACATTTGACTTTCTAGGCGACCCAACGTTAGAATAATTTATCCATTTTTAACAGTGTAAATTAAATGAAAAGAAGAACTGAAATAATTGCAGAAATCCAAAGTAAAAACTCGGAAGCTAAAACAACCAAACGTCTGCTAAAATCCCTGGACCTGGTGTCATAAGAGCATGAGCTACTAGAATAGTACATACAATGGTCTGAAATAACATAAAGTTGTTTGAAAAGAAGATATAGAGCTAAATAAAATAGAAGGGGACTCCAAGAGTTGCGGGCGCTAAGTAGTTGTACCTCAAGTCTTCGCAGGTTGCCCAATCCGAGTTTGCTAATAACTGCCACTAGGACCAACTCCAAAATCTGCACAAGAAGTGCAGAGTATAGTATTAGTACAACCGATCACATGTACTTTGTAAGTGACGAGCCTAACCTCGACAACTTCTGGATCCCATGGGATAAGAATCTTGATCTTCTCTTCTTAAACCAGATTTACACTAAGCTAATGAGTGAAAAATATGTCTCATGCATTTGGATATTTATTTGCTTATTCATGATTAAGTGATATATATTATTACTTTTATAATTTGTAACTGCCAAAATTAATTTTTTTTGGTTTATAACCAATTTAAATAGGTTAAGTTCTTCTATAATAAAACCGAATTAAGGTGCTAGGCATGAGCTCTAAAAAGTGTGTGATCATTTTTTATTGATGTTTAAGTTTGTATGAGAGCACACACTTTTTATTACTTAATTATATTTTAAACAAACGAGATTATGATCTGAATCTTTGTTCAAAATACGATATCTAGATCTAGGCTTCTCTTAACCTATTGCATTTTTGGGGTGTGAAAGATGATGAATGAGCAAAATACACTCTTATTTTTTGTCGGGTATTTATTTTTTTATCAGTTTGTTTAGTAAATAATTCTTTTTTTTATTTTTCTTGCGATTGATGAACCTTTAGACTGCGATCAAAATACTTTTTTTGAACAAATTAAAAATCTTATGAGAAAATGTTAGATCACAATCTTAATCTAACATTTTATAAGTTATTGCAAATATTAGATGCAAATTGAAAATTATATGAGCAAACATAGATAAGAATGTAATATTCTCGGAAAGGATAGTTTTACAAAAGATGTATTTGGATTCTTTTTATAAAGTTAAAATCTATACAGTAAATCAGCCCAAAAATGCAGAAGATATACTACATATGCTACGAGTTTTTTCTACGAGTTTTTTAAGTTAAACATGAAAAAGGAAGCCTCTTTTTCATCTTTATAACCACATATGCTATTCTATGAATCATATGAATAGATGAAAAAGGATGTCCTTTATCACCAGAAAAGCCTAAAAGACCTCTGGATCCCAAGGGATAAGAATCCTGATAAAAATGTTTTCTTTATTTATTGGGGCTTTTAATTAGTGGAGCCAAAAATTGTGAGAGGAAAAGAGGGAAAACTCTCATCTATTATTCCAGCAAATTCAGAGGTATGGATTCCAAGCTGTGACCTAAAGGAAAACGGGGAAAAAAATTATGTAACACATCAAATATATATATTGTATTTATCATTCGTAGATATATTTGAATCTTATAGCAAATTCATGATATAAGAGATTGATTATTTTGAGCTCAAACAAAAGAGCAACAAGTTCACGCAACTCAATTGGTTAAAGTACTCGCTGAGTTAGTGGAAGTCTTGAGTTTAACTTTCAACAAGAGCATTTTATATTTTTTTATGTATTTCTTTATTTCGCCTTGGTTGTATGCGCAAAGAATACAACCGATACACCCCAGTATATACAAGTTATATTCTTTGTGTACACCCGTGTATTTGCATTTGTTACAGTTGCTATATATTGTATTCATTGCGCGAACGCAGTTGATATAATATGTATTCGTTGCGTGAACAAATACAGTTGACACAAGTCATATTCGCTGCGTGTTTGAATACAAGTGATACAAGTTGGTAATAATTGAATTGTAGATACAAATGGTAATTAGGTAAACGGCAGTTACTACACTCTAAATTATAGTATTTTATGAAAAGTCCTCAAGGAAAAAATTGAGTCAGCTTTTTTGCTACACTAAATAAACATGTTTTATATTAAGGCCGATTTAAAATTTGATATTGTTGGGCTAAGTCAACTCAATAACATAGTGATATTGTCTTCTTTGGGACAAGCTCGCATTATTTTTCCTAAAAAGTCTCACACCATTAACAGATCTCTACATTCTATGTGTAAGCTTTCAATCTTTTCAGCTATTATTGTAAGAGTTTATTTGCACACCCAACAATCTCTCTTTTGAAGTAAGTTCCACGTGGAAATTCACATGTTAATTTTCGAGATTCATACCCATATCGTTAGAGTATTTATGTCAATCAAAAACCACAACTAGCTTTTTTTGTGTACCTATCTCTAAGCATGTAAGGGTAAGCGAAACGAGCCAGGACCATCACTATGCCATTGCCATACTTGTCTCACTGAACCTGGGCTCTAATATCAACTGTTAATGTGGGACTTTATTCGCACACTCAATAGATAATTTCTTTTCTACTACTAATGTGATTTTAAAAAAAATCGTCATTTCAATTTCACATAGTCGTATTCATCCCTTCCCTTTGATTCCTCTTTGATCCCCTTTGTTGGAGTTGTTGCTCCTGTCACGACCCGAAATTCCCGTCGTCGAGACCATGATGGCGTCTAACATTTTACTTTCTTAAAGGCAACGTTAGAATAATTTATCCATTTTTAACATTGTAAATTATATGAAGAGAAGAACTGAAATAATTGCAGAAATCTAAAAGTTTAAATGCGGAAGCTAAAGCAGCCAAACTTCTGCTAAAATCCATGGACCTGGTGTCATAAGTGCACGAGCAACTAGAATAGTATATACAAGGGTCTGAAATATCATAAATTTATCTAAAAAGAAGGTACACAACTAAATAAAAAGAGAAGGGTACTCCAGGAGTTGCGGGCACTATGCAGCTGAACCTCAAGTCTGTGTAAGTTGTCCAATCCGGGTTCGCTAATAACCACCACTAGGACTAACTCCAAAATCTGCACAAAAAGTACATAGTGTAGTATTAGTACAACCGACCCCATGCACTCTGTAAGTACCGAGCCTAACCTTGATGAAGTAGTGACGAGGCTAAGGCAGGTTATCTACAATCTGTACGCAGCATATAATAAAGACAGAAATGGAAATACTAAATGAAATAAGACTGTCAACTGAAAGTAATAGTTACAACCTCAAGAAATAAGCTAGTGTCGTTTAGAATTACCAAATCCTTAGAATTCCAAAGGAAAATACCGAAATCCCACACAGCTCAAGGAATAACAAGACATAGGTTGTTGCGGCGCGCAACCCGATTCCACCATGTAACACATAATCCTCCCTTATTTCATTATAATAACATCAACAACAGTCAATGATATATATATATATATATATATATATATATATTGCCGCGCACAACCCGATCTCACCATATATCAATATCAGTATCACAATTCTCCCTTATTCACTCTTGTTTCACCTGTTGCAGCTTGTAATCCGATCCTACCGTACAGTATAAATTCACCCTTATTCCACCATATCAATCCACCCTTATTTCACCTATTATGGTGTCCAATCCGATCGAACCATATCAGTACCAAATACTCAGTGTGCACAATGAAATTAATAATGCAAACCACGAAAACCTTTACAATCAATAAATACCAAATTGGACCGAAGAGGAAACCTTGTACAACATAGGAATCTACATAAGTAATACTATGCAGCGAGACCAGTCCAGTGATTGACAGTTAGAAGGTGCAAGTAAGTCAGTTTAAGCAAATAGCAGGGAATCATGAAACTATGAAAAGATCTAACATCATTTATAGAAAGGACATTGATTAATAGGTAGCAAATAAGCATGGGAAGCATTTAGTGCATCTAACATTTAAGACGGGGAAGGAGATGATTAAAGAACAACATAAAATCAGGGGAAACAAGTAATTTGGTGGCGTATAAGCACACTTCACCTCGCATATATGCCTCTCACATGAAATTCACATAGCACATAGTCCGAGGATTCATAATGTTTTCAAGTCAAGGTTAGACTCAACACTTACCTCACTTCGCAGTCAATTCAGAGCTCTACCGGGGCCTTTCCCCTGGAATCCTTCTCCAAACCACTCGTATCTAGCTATAATTAACTCAATAATATCAAATACCGCTAAAGGAATCATTTACAATGCATAATTTTAGAATTTCCAAACTTTTACCCAAAAAGTCAAAAATTGACCCCGGGACCGCTTGGTCAAAACTCGAGGTTCGAATTAAAATCAATTTATCCATTCACCCCTGAGCCCGATTATGTACTTTGTTTTGAAATTCAACCCCAATTTGAGGTCTAAATTTCAATTTTACAAAAATCTCCAATTCTACACAAACCCCCCAATTTCTACCATGAAAATCCTAGATTTTAGGTTGAAAACTTATGAAATATATGGGTAGTTGAAAGAAAGTAGGTTAGATTCACTTACCAACAAATTGGGGAAGAAAAACGTTTGGAAAAATTTCCCCTAGGGTTTTCATGTTTTGAAATTTTTAAAAAATGGCCAAAGCCGAAAACTATTTCTGTTTTAATCACTAGGCGTGTGGCCTTCTTCGCGTTCGCAAAGGGCCTGACACGATCATAGAATGCAACGGTCAAAAGACCTACGCGTTCGCGAGTGAACCCATACGTTCGCGATTGTTGCTCCCCCCAGGCCTCCGTGTTTGCGAGCCGGTGCTTGCGTTCATGTAGAGTATAGCCAGTTCCCCTCCCCCGGGTCCCTTATACTATGCGTTCGCGATACACTTCCCGCGTTCGAGAAGGACAACCCCCCTTCCACTTCGCGTTCGCATACAGCCCTTCACATTCACGTAGGGTAAAATTCTCCTCTGCTTAGTTCCCCTTTAGCGATCGCGATAATGGCGTCGTGATTGTGAAGTACATTACACCAGACACCAGCTGAAGTCCAAAAAACTAGATTTTCAAAGCTTCAAAACATCTGTAGGATATCTAAAATTCACCCGAGCCCTCGAGGCTCAAAACTAATTTTGCACATATGTCCTGAAACACCAAAATAACGCCTAGAGCTACGAATTGGATACCAAATCAAATAAATTTTTCAAGAAAATTTTTAACTTTTAACAACCAAATGTACGAATCACGTCAAAGCAACTCCGTTTCTCACCAAATTTGACATATATATCATAAATATAACAATAGAATTGTACCGGATTCCAGAACCAAAATACGGATGCACTATCAATAAAATCAAACATTGGTCAATTCTTAAAATCATTAAATCTTTAAACATTAAATTTTTGACAAAAAATAAGAACTCGAGCTATGGACCTCCGAATTCAATTTCGGGCATACGCCCAAGTTCTAAATTAGGATACGAACCCACCGAGACCGTCAAAATACGGACCCGACTCTGTTTTCTAAAAATATTGACCAAAGTCGATTCAAATAGATTTTTGAAGCAAAATTTTATATTTTATTATTTTTTAACATAAAAGCTTTTCCAAAAAATAAAAGGACCGCGCATGCAAATTGAGGAACGCTAAAATGAGGTATTTGAGGCTTTGAAATACATAATTACATTCTAAAATATAAAATGACCTATTGGGTCATCACAACTCCTTTGATGATTCGAACTTAAAAGGCATGGGCATAAGGCGATGTATTTTACATATGCCTCACCGAGGCGTAATCCCCTAGAAACGAGCATAAGTTCCACGGGTATTTAATTTTTAATATTTTATAAAAATAATATAATAACAATAAGTATTTATAAATAGGTAAAATTGAAGAAAACTATAAATATGTAAAAAATATATATAGATGTGCTCCATCCCAACAAAAAACTAGTCAAAATAATTCATTATACGTTACTTACAAGCACAATTAACTTGAGTTGAAAAGAATAAGGTTTTCTACATGCATGATCAAAAAGCATGACTAACCTGCAATTTGAACTTTGAACTTATGGTAGGATGAAAAATGGAGTTCTCTTTGTATTTTTAAAATTAAAAAAAATTGACTATTCGTTGCTTTTGGGAGATAGTAACAGACTAACAGACAAGATAAAGGACCATAAATTATGGCTTCTATCAATAAAAAAGATGTTAACTTTTAAATCAAATATTTAAGTTCCTTTTTAAAACTTTTGAGTAATTATAAGTTGAGTTTTGAGAATTTGGGTATTTTATGAAGCACTTATTCAGTAAATTTTGCTTTTAATTTGAAAAAATCCTTGGGTCTTTTGCCTCACTACAAAAATGTGCCTCAAACACCTGGCATATGCCCCGAATTGCAGGGCGTACGCCTTTTGAGACTTTCGCCCCACACTATCACCTTGGGCATTTTTGGAGCATCTCGCCCCAGGGATCGCTGCGAAAATGCCTTTTAAAATATAGGTAGTTGTAGGTACTACCTAGGATTAATAACTGATTGGGGTCCTTTTATAAATTTAAAAAATATAGGGTAAATGTCATAACCTAAATATGTCATCTTTAATTCTAAACATTCATTTTTGTGTTCTGAGACCTCGAATAGCAAATTTCAGCATTCCTCAACATGCGTGCGCAGTCGTATATTTTTTCAAAAAACTTTTATGTGAAAAATTGATAAAAATGTGAAATAGTGCTTCAATACTCATTTTAGTTTTAATTAAATGGAGCCAGATGAGTGTTATGACAATCCTGGTAGGTTCGTATCGTTATTAAGGACTTGGTCGTTTGCTCGGAATCGAATTTGGAAGTCCCTAGCTCGAATTATCGCCATTTTACGGAAATTAGAAATCTAAAGGTTAAAGATTTCTGAAGTTTGACTGTAAATTGTAATTTATTGATATTGGACTCAGATTGAGACTCCAAGAGTTGGAACAACCCCATTATGTCATTTGGAACTTACCTACAAAATTTAAGGTTGTTCCAGATTGATTTGATATGTTTTGGCGCGAGTTATATAATTGAAAATTTCATAAACTCATAAGTCTCAATCAATATGCGAATTGTACTTTTGACATTGTTTGCCGTTATTTGAAACCTCGAGTAAGTCTGTACTGTCACGACCCAATTTCATTACTGGTCGTGATGGCGTCCAACACCGTTGTCAGGCAAGCCAACCCGAAAATAATAGCGAGTTCTCATTTTAGTTTACCAAAATAATTCCAGCATTTTTCTTAATTTGAAATTGAAACAAGTGATATTTAGCAACGTAAAATAATAATTATACAACCCAAAAGAATAGTCTATCAATGTGTGTGCTAAGACATGGTGTCACAAGTATATGGGAATCTAGTAGAATATACAAACTAATAAATTTATCCTACTTTCTGAAATAGAATAGATAGTCAAAAACAAAGAGAGACTCCATCATGCTGCTGAACGGCCTAGGAAGGGAGCACCTCACCTCGGAAATCTCGGCCTGCTATCAAGAATGCGCACCAGACTGGTAGCCAGATGTACATGCCTCAGATCATGTATAATTAAGTACAAAAGCATAGTAGGAGTACATAAACAATATGTACCCAGTAAGTGTCCCGTCTAATCTCGAAGAATAGTGACGAGAGGTCAACCTGACACTTACTAAGGTCAAAAAATATAAGAAAGTGTTATGCTAAGCATGGATGTCACAAATAAATAACAATTTATAGCAAGAAGTGATAGGTTCTTTCAAAGATAATATCGCAGATAGCCATTTACATTTAGGGGCATTTAACACAGTTCAAATCACAGAAAATACCGAGCAAGAAGCATGCACAAATAGTGCCGAGGTCGTACAGCCCGATCCAACATAAAAAAAGTGCGCACTGCCGGAGGTTCGAAAGGCGCATACCATATATGCATCTATTACTACACTCGTAAATTATACATGTGACGCGGTCAAATGAAGTTAAACACAACAACAGTCAGACAAGAATATATCAGGGAAGCAATTAATTAAAGAAATGTCAGCTTCTCATTAAAAGGTTAAGAAAATGATGTTCCTCTTTATAAATTTGTTTACCACATTCAACATGATTTAAGCAATCCAAATTGACCATAAAGTCACAAGAATAGCACATAAAGTATACTTTTGGGTCCTAGACTACCCGGACTTAAGTATAATTGTGGCTACACACAACTCTCATCACCTAGTGCATACATAGCCCCCGTATTTAGTGGAAAATTATTTAATTATTTCACATATGGGGACAATTCCCTCTTACAAGGTTATAACGGAGACTCACCTCACTCCAAAGCGTACTTCTAATATCAAGAATGTGCTCAAACCCTTTATTTGGACCCGAACGATCCAAAATTAACTAAAAGAGATAGAAACTAGTCAATACAAGCTCAAGAGTTCACATTCTAACTACTAAAGTAATTTCCCAACCCTAAACGCAACAACAATAATAACGACCTAGTATAATCCTACAAGTGGGGTCTGGGGAGGATAATGTACGCAGACCTTACCCCACCCTGAGAGGCAGAGAGGCTGTTTCCAGGAGACCCTCGACTCAAGAAAGCAACAAGAGATGATATATTAGTATCATCAATAGAATCATAATAAAATAACAGCAATATAAGAAATAAGAAATAGATGGAAGGTATAATAATAACTAGCAGATAAAGCCTGCATCAGTAGATGACCACTCGCATCCTAAAACTAACTCCTAACTAGCTAATCTCACTGTAGTGTGCTGTAGAAATATTCACAACTTCCCCCTAACCTACAGCCTTAATGCTCGACCTCCACAATTGTCACGACCCTAGTTCGCCCTCCGTGAACATGTCGTGACGGCACCTAGTCCCTACTACTAAGTAAGCCTAACAATGCGGAAGATAAACCATAAATCACAGAAGAATGATTAAAACTGATTTAGTAAAATAAACATGTATTTAAGGTGCTGCTCGGCACATACAATAACAACTATCGAAGCTAACAAAATTTTCAAAACCCGGAATATCACAAATCACAAGCTAAGGGATACATAAGAGGCTCCGACTCAAGAATATCTATACAAGGGAGAAATACTGAAAGAGCTATACTTATTACATAAAGATGGAAAGGGACTCCTCGGCCTGCAGACTTAGCAAATATACCGCAAAGTCTATACCGATACGCCTTCTTCCAAGGCTGACAGAACTGAGTTGGAATACCTATATCTGCACAACAAAAATGTGCAGAAGAGTAGCACGAGCATACTACAGCGGTGCCCAGTAAGTATCAAGACTAACCTCGGCGGAGTAGTGACGAGGAACAGTCAAGGCACCTACCAGTCAAATAAACAGTATAATCATAGGAATAATGGAAACGATATATAACATGTAAAGACTGCATGAATGACTACAAGTTCTATAATTCACGATAAGGGAAAAGGGCAACAAGTATAAACAAGACTATGATAAATGATGATACGAAATGACGGCAGAATCATAACCCAAATCGTAAGGTCACAAAACAACAAGGGGAAAACAAGTCAATAACTCATATCCTACAATGATGATCACATAAGTTCTTATTCAACTCCTTCCACAATTTTATCAAATTCTCGGACAAACAACAACTCACAAAAAACCTAGCATCTGAAATGTATCACTTGGCACCCTGTGCCCCATGAATCTCACATTCATAGTGACAACTAACTGGCTAATTAGGGCCACTCTCACATATATAATGGATAAACGAAGGCGTATCTCCACTCTTAGTAGGATCGAAAGGAATTCACTTCTAATGGGGATGTCCAACCATGTGTATGCTTGTGCAAGTGCTTTTAACAAGAATATTTACCAGCTAGGAAACATGCAAAAGGAGAACAGACCGCACGTATGATGTTTCCTCACAACTACCAATCGGTAAAGCTCATACAGGTAAGAAACCCACAATCACATTATTAAACAAATAGGAATGCCTCCACAGGCTGTCACAATTTTCTACAATCAACCCCTGACATAGCCCACCTTATTTCGCCACGTGTGCAAAGAATAATATAATAAGCACCGCCTTATTTTGCCACACGTGCATCACAATGTTCCCACCTTATTCCGCCACATGCGCAACCCATATATAAGTATATAACATATCCCGCCTTATTACGCCGCATGTGCAACACATCAATAGCAACAATAGCACGGCAAAGACCTCGTGCAACCGTTCAACAACAACCGCACGGTAGAGACCTCCTACATCATAGTTCCATCAATCGCATGGCAGAAACTTGGTGCATCACAGTATCAACAACCGCACGACAGAAACCTCATGCATCAGAGTCTCAAGTACAACACAACAAATGACAACAGATACAGGTAAGAAACCCACAATCACATTATTAAAAAAATAGGAATGCCTCCACAGGCTGTCACAATTCTCTACAATCAACCTCTGACATAGCCCACCTTATTTCACCACGTGTGCAAAGAATAATATAATAAGCACCGCCTTATTTCACCACACGGGTATCACAATGTTCCCACCTTATTCCGCCACATGCGCAACCCATATATAAGCATATAACATATCCCGCCTTATTACGCGGCATGTGCAACACATCAATAGCAACAATAGCACGTCAAAGACCTCATGCAACCCTTCAACAACAACCGCACGGCAGAGACCTCCTGCATCACAGTTCCATCAGTCGCATGGCAGAAACCTCGTGCATCACAGTATCAACAACCGCACGGCAGAAACCTCGTGCATCACTGTCTCAAGTACAGCACAAAAAATGACAATAGATACAGAAACAAAGCAAGAGAATGAACGCAGGTATTTCTGTTCACCAAAAGACGGTACAACTAACTCACAAGGAATAACCATAACAGAGAAATACTAAGCGCAATAAGAACAACTCAACAAGGGAGAAATAATATGAAACAATGATTCCATAATACTAGGTTCAACAACAAGGAAGTTAACATGAATCAAATAATTAAAAATAAGGAAATATCAACTAAACATATGATATCTAACTTCTTTCCAATTAAGACCAATTAATTACACGAGAGATAGAAATAATGCTTTCCAAATAAAGACAAACAGTTCGGAATGATAATGTGACTATAGAAGGGTAATGTCTACAGTGAAACAAGTAAAAGTCAATTTGGCAACAAGAATAAGCCAAAAGGGGCAAATAAATTCCAATAAGACATGTAAAGGTGAAGCTAATAACAGGGAACTCAATCGTATCAACAATAACTTCATATACGGTGACTACAAGGATCTAAAAGCCTAAAAGGGTCAATTTAACACAATTAAATCTGAGAACGCACTCGTCACTTCGCGTACAAGGGATACAATCAACAAAGAAGACTCAAATCCTTAGGGAAAGTCCCTACACAAGGTTATGCAAGATACTTACCTCGAACCGGCTAAAATCAACTGGCAACCACGTTTTTTCCACGAGTACTCGACTCCAAATGGCCCAAATCTATTCAATTAAATCACACATTGTAAATAACATCTCAAGCAACGGATTCTACTATTTAATTCAAAGCTAAAGCGCAAAATTAGGCAAAATGACCAAAATGCCACTCAGGCCGACGTCTCGGAATCGAATGAATTTTACATTTTTAGAACCCTCGTACTCTCACGAGTCTAACCATATAAAATTCTCTCAAATCGCAGGTCAAACACCCCTTCAAAACTCAATAATTTGGTCTATGAAGTTTTTACCCATTTTTCATTGAAAATCTGAAATTAAAGGATGAAAATAAAAGGAGATTCATGGAAATTGGTCTAAATCAAGTGAGAAGCACTTACCCAAGTCGCCCAGCTGAAAATCCCTTCAAAAATCGCCAAGAGCCGAGCTCTAGAAGTTAAAATGTGATAAAAATTGTGAAACCCTCGAATTTGGGATTTAATTTTGTCTGCCCAGTGATTTCTGCTACGTGATCGCGGGCAAACCAATGTGATCGCATAGAAGAAATACTACTGCCTAAAATTTGTGATATGCGATAGCCGGACAAGCAATGCGATCGCACAAAAGGAAAATATTGATGCCCAAATTTGTGCTATGAGATCGCGGGACAAGTAATGAGATCGCATAGAAGGAAAATATTAATGCCCAAATTTGTGCTATGCGATCACGGGACAAGCAATACGATCGCATAGAAGGAAATACCAGATAGCAGAACATCACTTCAAACATAGGGAAAAAATGACCCGTAGCCCATCCGAAACACATCCGAGGCTCCCGGGACCCCAGCTAATCACACACACAACTCATATAACTTAACACGGACTCGCTCGAAGTTTCAAATCACTTAAAACAACATCGGAAGGACGGATCAAACCAAAAGTTAAGCTTATGAACTTCCAAATCTTCAAAATACGCCTTCAATCAAAAACATAACCAAACCACGTCTGAATGACCTGAAATTTTACACACACATCCCAAATGACATGACGTAGCTACTACAACTTTCGAAATTCCATTCCGACCATCGGATCAAAATCTCACTATTGGACCGAAAACTTCAAAAATTTGAATTTCGGCATTTCAAGCCTAAATTAGCTACGGACCTCCAAAACACATTCCGAATATGCCCCCAACCCCGAAATCACCTAACGGAGCTAACGAAACCATCATATTTCCATTCCAAGGTCATCTTTATATTGTTCCAACTGCGGACCACTTTCCAACACTTAAGCCCTTATTTAGGGACTAAGTGTCCCAAAACTCTCCGAAAACCCAACACTGAATGCCCCGACAACCAATATAGCAGGAAAGAACTTAAGCGAAACAGTTAATTGGGGATCGGGTTGTAAATTCTTAAGACAACCGGCCAGGTCGTCACATCCTCCTTTACTTAAACATTCGTTTGTCCTCGAATGAGCATGGAGAAATACTTGAAATCCTCAAGTCACTGATTGCGCACTTCCAACATACACCCGCAGGTAGGGGTGTTCATGGTTCGGTTTGGATCGGTTTTCTTCTAAAAAGAATCGAATTAAATAATGATGAAAAATTTAAGGACTCAATTAAAAATATATTATTTTTAACATAAAATAGATTCTTACAATTAACAAAATAAAACTACCAATTAAGCTAGAATTTAAAGGTAAATAACTTTACTAAAAGTGCGAACGTTTAATATTTAATATAAAAATTTTAAAACTTTGTATAAAAGTATAATATATATAGGTGTAATAATAAATTTAAAATAGTTATTCCTATATTCGGTTTGGTTCGATTTTTTTTAATTAAAAACAAAACCAAACCAATTTTGATCGGTTTTTTAATTTCAAAACCAAAGCCAAACCAAACCAAAAAGTATCGATTTTTTTGGTCTGTTTGGTTTGATTTTCGGTTTGGTTCGGATTTTCAGTTTTTTATGAACACCCCTACCCGCAGGTGATCCCACGTCACCCCAATCCACTTAAGAATGACGACAACATCTCAACTGAAATTTAGCCTTTCTAGCAACACCATTAAGCTTACAAGCCAGTATTCTTACCTTCCATCCATTTCTAAAAGACTCGATCCTACATTCATATCCGGTATCAGTCTCACCCAGCTACTTCAATACCAGCCAACACACACAGGGTACAACCACACAACATGACACATCACACATAGGTCCACAATAACATTTCTGAGAGCAATACTTGCCTGAGATCAAATGCATACTGGCCATAAGCCTCATATTCAATAGGAACTCCTTTCAAACCTCCACAGCACTGGCGATGATAGAATAACCATGAAAACCACATAACAAAACACCCGAATAACCAAATCTCAGCCAACACCAATAGGTACACACCCCATAAGCTAAAACTCAAGAAGCATAGAACGGAAATGACTGAATATGAGAGAGGAAACACATAAGGGAACTAACAAACAAATCAAACTAGCACAAATTCTTCTAAAACACAAATCGACAATAAAAACATCTATCAAGAAAGAATGAAAGAAAATAAAAGACTCACAAGGATCTAATACTGATATAACTCTCACCGTGGTACACAGCCCGATCTTAACATATCAAATCACCTGAAATCACGGGGGTCCCACCCTAAACATTGAATAATAAGTAGGACACACACATCAACCCATCTAGAGACTCACACTAGATCAATTCTATCTACAACTCACGACACAGGCTGGCTCCCATACCGGTGGAGCATAGAAATCACAACTCGTAACCAAGAATATTTAGAAATCACATCAAACCTATCGAAACGGACAACAAGAATTTACTACTAGCCTCATAACTCTTGGCAACGGCTAGAAACAGATGATAGACGTGGCCAACACTCATAGAACCCCCCTAACAGAATAATCACATAACAGAGCACAAATCATGAAACGCTTCCATAAATGG
This sequence comes from Nicotiana glauca, assembly GCA_026770625.1. Classification (NCBI taxonomy): domain Eukaryota; kingdom Viridiplantae; phylum Streptophyta; class Magnoliopsida; order Solanales; family Solanaceae; genus Nicotiana; species Nicotiana glauca. Next base: position 66,264 of record MU745407.1, read on the forward strand.
AACAACAAACAAGGAGACTCGCTCCAATAAGCAGAACTATGATAAACTATAGATAGTGCCCCTCTATAACAAACTGAATTCGTACCTGAGTGATATTAGCTGGCACACCGGCCTCAAACCTACTATATGAAACTCATCAACGAGCCGGGCCTCCCCCTTTTAGGCGCCCTTTACCTGCCTGAATACCTCGCTGTGACACATCGGTTTGAAGTCTGGGACAATCTCTCACCATGTGTCTAGAATCTCCACACTCAAAGCACCCCCTCTGCTAACGAGGCGATGGGAACTGTACGATACGGGTATTCCAAGACCCATTAACACCTGAGTCACCTTGCAAAGCCTGAAATGCAAACTGAATCGGCTTACCCGCAAATCCTCTACCATGACGCACCCTACCTCCAAAATAAGAACCAGTATATATCACCTGTCTATGAGGCCTCCTCACCTCCTCAAGCTCTCTCTCCTGATCTCGCCTGCTCTCTCCCTTATGACCCTGCCTGCCCTCTTTCTCTCTAGCATGTATACCCTCAATCCTCCTAGCAATGTTCACCACCTGCTGATATGGAATATCCATCTCCAACTCACGGGCCATATTGGACCTGTTGCTAGGAATAAGCCCCTCAATGAATCGGCGAACCTTTTCGCGAATAGTAGAAACCAAGGCTGAGGCATTGCTAGCCAAACTGGCGTGTAACGGACAGCATACTCCGAGACGGTCATAGAACCCTAACGCAAATGCTCAAACTCCGCGCTCCATGCATACCTGAGGCTCTAAGGAACAAACTTTCTCAGAAACCTATCTGAAAACTGGGTCCAAGTTAGTGAAGCTACCTCGTCTGGGCTGTCTAACTCATAGGTACGCCACCAATCATAGGTGGATCCTCGAAGCTGAAAAGTAGTGAAAGAATCCCCACTCGATCCAGAGATACCTATAGTACGGAGAATACAGGAACACTCATCAAGAAACACCAAGGCATCGTCTGATGCTAATCCACAAAACACCAAGGATCATACTTCTTAAACCTCTCTAGTCTCATTTGCTCCTGCTCGGAAGCCGCTGCAGTGCCCTCCGGCTGAACTGGTGCCGCAGGCGACGCAAGAATAATCTCTGGGACCTACTCAACATGAGCTCATTGCTCAGGAGTTCGGGCGGTGGGAGTCTGTGCTCCTTCCCCGGCCTGGGATGTGGCTGCATCAAGGGGAAGCAATCCTGCCTGAGCCAAAGTGATGTACATACTCATGAACTGTGCCAAAGTTTCCTAAAGGGCTAGAGTAGTAGTAGCAGTAGGCATGTCAGGTTCCTGGACTCCGGCCGGATCTGCTGGTGGTACCTCGGTGGCAGCTCACGCAGGTGCTCTCACTGCACCACATGCGCGTCCTCGAACTCTACCCCGACCCCGACCCCGACCTCAGACGTCTGTAGACGGGGGCGCGGGTGCCTGATCACCTCAGGTAGTACGTGTCCTCACCATCCGTGAGAGAGTAGAAAACAGAGGCATAGGATTATGGATGTCAAAAATCTAGCACGACGGGGGAAATCAAATGAAGTGGAATTTTCTTAACGGTTTCATAGCCTCTCGCAGATAAGTACAGACGTCTCCGTACCGATCCACGAGACTCTAATAAACCGGCTTGTGATCTATGACTCCTATGAACCTAGAGCTCTGATACCAACTTGTCATGACCCAGTTCGCCCTCCGTGAACATGTCGTGACGGCAGCTAGTCCCTACGACTAGGTAAGCCTAACAATGCGGAAGATAAACCATAAATCACGAAATAATGATTAAAACGGATTTAGTAAAATAAACATGTATTTAAGGTGCCGCTTGGCACATAAAATAACAACTCTCGAAGCTAACAAAAATTCCCAAAACCCGGAATCTCACAAATCACAAGCTAAGGGATACATAAGAGGCTCTAACTCAATAATATCTATACAAGGGAGAAATACTGAAGGAGCTATACTTATTACAGAAAGCTGGAAAGGGACTCCTCGGTCTGCGGATGTAGCAGATATACCTCGAAGTCTCTACCGCTATGCCTCCTTCCAAGGCTGACAAAACAGAGTGGGAGTACCTGTATCTGCACAACAAAATGTGTAGAAGAGTAGCATGAGCACACCACAGTGGTGCCCAGTAAGTATCAAGAATAACCTCGGTGCAGTAGTGACGAGGAACAGTCAAGGCACCTACCAGTCAAATAAACAGTATAATCATAGGAATAATGGAAACAATATATAACATGTAAAGAATGCATAAATGACTACAAGTGCTATAATTTACGATAATGGAAAAAGGGCAATAAGTATCAGCAAGACTATAATAAATGATGATACAAAATGACGGCAGAATCATAATCCATATCCTAAGGTCACAACACAGCAAGGGAAAAACAAGTCAATAACTCATATCCTACAATGATTATCACATAAGGTCTTATTCAACTCCTTCCACAATTTTATCAAAATCTTGGACAAACCACAACTCGTGAAAAACCCAGCATCTGAAATCTATCACATGGCACCATGTGCCCTACAAATCTCACGTTCATACTGAAAACTAACTAGCCAATTAGGGCCACTCTCACATATATAATGGATAAACGAAGGCGTATCTCCACCCTAAGTAGGATCGGAAGGAATTCACTTCTAATGGGGATATCCAACTACATGTATTCTTGTGCAAGTGCTTTTAACAAGAATATTTACCAACTAGCAAACATAAAAAAAGAGAACGGACTGCATGTACGATGTTTCCTCACAACTACCAAGCGGTAAAGCTCATACAGGTAAGAAACCCACAATCACATTATTAAATAAATAGGAATGCCTCCACAGGCCGTCACAATTCCTTACAATCAACCTCTGACATAGCTCACCTTATTTAGCTATGTGTGCAAAGAATAATATAATAAGCACCTCCTTATTTTGCCACACATGCATCATAATGTTCTCACCTTATTCAGCCACATGCACAACCCATATATAAGCATATAACATATCCCGCCTTATCATGACACATGTGTAACACATCAATAGCAACAATAGCACGACAAAGACCTCGTGCAACCCTTCAACAACAACCGCACGGCAGATACCTCGTGCATCACGGTACCAGCAGCCGCACGGCATAAACCTCATGCATCACAGTATCAACAACCGCACGGTAGAAATCTCGTGCATCACAGTCTCAAGTACAACACAACACATGACAATATATAGAGGAACAAAGCAAGAGAATCAACTCAGGTATTTCCGTTCACCAAAAGACGGTACAACTAACTCACAAGGAATAATCGTAACAGAGAAATACTAAGCACAATAAGAACTACTCAACAAGGGAGAAATAATATGAAACAGCGATTCCATAATACTAAGTTCAACAATAAGGAAGTTAACATGAATCAAATAATTACAATTAAGGAAATATCAACTAAACATAGGATATCTAACTTCTTTCCAATTAAGACCAATTAATTACAAGAGAGATAGAAATAATGTTTTTCAAATAAAGACAAGCAGTTAGGAATGATAATGTTACTATAGAAGGGTAATGTCTACAGTGAAACAAGTAAAAGTCAAATAGGCAATAAGAATAAGCCAAAAAGGGCAAATAAATTCCAAGTAAGACATGCAAAGGTGAAGATAATAACAGGGAACTCAATCGTATCAAGAACAACTTAATATTCGGTGACTACAAGGATCTAAGAGCCTAAAAGGGACAATTTTCCACAATTAAATCCAAGAACGCACTCGTCACCTTGCGTACAAGGAATACTATCAACAAAGAAGACTCAAATCCTAAGGGAAAGTCCCCCACACAAGGTTAGGCAAGATACTTACCTAGAACTGGCTAAAATCAACTAGCAACCACGTTCTTGCCACGAGTACTCAATTCCAAATTGCCAAAATCTATTCAATTAAATCACATATTGTAAATAACATCTCAAGCAATGGATTCTACTATTTAATTCAAAGCTAAAGCGCAAAATTAGGCGAAATAACCAGAATGCCCCTCAGGATGACGTCTCGGAATCGAATGAATTTTACATTTTCAGAACCCTCGTACTCTAACGAGTCTAACCATATAAAATTCTTTCAAATCGGAGGTCAAACACCCCCTCAAAACTGTATAATTTGGTATATGAAATTAAGAGGAGACTCATGAAAATTGGTCTAAATCGAGTGAGAAGCACTTACCCAAGTCGCCCAGGTGAAAATCCCTTCAAAAATCGCCAAGAGCCGAGCTCTAGAAGTCAAAATGTGATAAAAATGGTGAAACCATCGAATTTGTGATTAATTCTGTCTGCCCAGTGATTTGTGCTATGCAATCGCGGGCAAACCAATGCGATCGCATAGAAGGAAATACTGCTGCCTAAAATTTGTGCTATGTGATCGCGGGACATGCTATGCGATCGCATAGAAGGAAAATATTGATGCCCAAACTATTGCTATGCGATCGCGGGACAAGCAATGCGATCTCATAGAAGGAAAATATTGATGCCCAAGTTTGTGCTATGCGATCGCGGGACAAGCAATGCGATCGCATAGAAGGAAATACCAGATAGTAGAACAACAGTTTAAACATAGGGAACAAATGACACGTAGCCCATCCGAAACACACCCGAGGCTCTAGGGACACCGACTAATCACACACACAAGTCATATAAACTAACACTGACTCGCTCAAAGTTTCAAATAACTTAAATCAACATCGAAACGACGGATCAAACCAAAAATCAAGCTTTTGAACTTCCAAATCTTCAAAATACGCCTTCAATCAAAAACCAAACCGAACCACATCCGAATGACCTGAAATTTTACACACACATCCCAAATGACATGATGGAGCTAGTGCAACTTCCGGAATTCCATTACGACCCTCAGATCAAAATCTCACTTTCGGACCTGAAATTTAAAAAATTTAAACTTTGGCATTTCAAGCCTAAATTAGCTACGGACCTCTAAAACATATTCCGAATATGCCCCCAACCCCGAAATCACCTAACAGAGCTAGTGGAACCATCAAATTTCCATTCCGAGGTCATCTTCACATTGTTCCAACTACAGACCACTTTCCAACACTTAAGCTCTCATTTACGAACTAAGTGTCCCAAAACTCTCCGAAAACCAAACACCGAACGCTTCGGAAACCAAAATAGCAGGAAATAACTTGGGGAAACAATTAATAGGGGATCGGGGTGTAAATTGTTAAGACGACCGGCCGGGTAGTCACAACAATTCTCTGTAAAGGGCCATTTCCTCAGCAATCCTAAGTCGTGCCATGTCCTGCCTGATCACCTCTCCCTAGTTCTTCTTAGGTCACCCCTTACCTTTCCTTGCGCCCACCATAACTAGTCGCTCACACCTCCTCACCAGTGCATCAGTGCTTCTCCTCTGAATGTTCCCGAACCATCTGATTCTTGTTTTCCGCATCTTGTCCTCCATAGGGGCCATGCCCACCTTCTCTCGAATTTCTTCATTCCTAATCTTATCCATCATTGCATGCCCACACATCCATCTCAATAACCTCATCTCTGATACTTTCATGTTCTGAATATATGAGTTCTTAACCGGCCAACACTTAGTCTAATACAACGTGAGAGGCCTAACCACTGCTCTATAAAACTTACCTTTTAGTAATGGTGGCACTTTCTTGTCATACAGGACTACCAACGCTAACCGCCACTTCATCCACCCCACCTCTATACAGTGTGTGACATCCTCGTCGATGTCCCCTATCCCCTAAATAACCGACACAAGGTACTTGAAACTACCCCTCTTAGGAATGACTTGAGAGTCAAGCCTCACGTCCTCTCCCGCTTCCGTCGGCTCGACCCCAAATTTGCACTCAAGGTATTACGTCTTCGACCTGCTCAACTTGAAACCTTTAGACTCAAGGGCATGTCTCCAAACCTCTATCCTCTTGTTGACGTAGCTTCGTGTATCGTTAATTAGAACTATGTCATCAACAAATAGCATGCACCATGGCACCTCCCCTTGAATATGATAAGTTAGTGCATCCATCACCAGGGCAAATAGGAATGGGCTTAACGCAGATCCTTGGTGTAACCCCGTAACAACCGTAAAGTGCTCGAAGTCGCCTCCTACTATCCTAACCCGAGTCTTAGATCCATCATACATGTCTTTAATTACCATAATGTAGGCAACCAATACCCCTTTAGTCTCCAAGCAGCTCCATAAGACCTACCTAGGAATCTTGTCATACGCTTTCTCCAGATCAATAAACACCATGAGGAGATCCTTCTTCCTATCCTTATATTGTTCCACCATCCTCCTAATAAGGTGGATAGCTTCTGTGGTAGATCACCCCGGCATGAACCTGAACTGGTTGGGAAATAGGCACCATCCTTCGTACTCTCATTTCTTCGTACTCTCATTTCTACCACTCTTTCCCAAAATTTCCCAACCCTAAACACAAGTTTCCTAAAATCCATCCCCTGGCCCACGTGCCCCGATTTCGGAAATTTTTGAAGAATGCTCTTCTCTACAACCTAAGGATCAAGAATATATGATTTCTACTTTATTCCATAACAAATATTGTGGTTAAATCTTGTTTTTATCAAAACCTTAGGTTTTACTCTAATCCAATAGATTTTCACTAATCTTTGTGTGTTAATCTACCCAAACCCCAAGTATTAAACTCACAATAATTAGAAATAACTTACCTCAAGATGCTAGGTGAAAATCTTCTCTCAAGAACCCTAAAATCGCCCAACTTATGAGTGGAAATGAGCCAAAAATGGCTAACACCCGCAATAAATGAAGGTCACTACTTAAGTGATTTCCGTATTTGCGGTCCTGGGCCGCATCTGCGAAAATGTGTCTTCTTATGCGGAAATTCTATTGGCCCGCTCGGTCACTTATGGGGAAGGTTAGCCGCATCTATGGCCTTTGGCTTGGCCTAACTTGGCCGCTTATACGAGGTCTCGACCGCTTCTGCAGTCTCGCACATGCGACTGACCAACCATATGTCATGACCCCAGTTCACCCTCCATGAACATGTCGTGATGGCACATAGTTCCTACAAGTAGGTAAGCCTAACAATGCGGAAATTAATATAACTTGCGGAAACATTTAATTAAACTAAGCAAAACTAGAAGAAAATGGTATATAAGTGCCACTTGGCATATACAACTCAAAATAAAACGCGGAAGTCTACAATCTCATCCCAATACACGAAAACTCACGGGAACCACAGGCTAATAGAAATGTAATATGCTACTCTAACTCTAGAATGTCTAAACAACTAAAAGAAAGGATAGATTAACCACAAAAGCTGGAACAGAATAGAGACTCCTGGTCTGCGGACGCGGCAGATATACCTTGAAGTCTTCGCTAGATCTCTCTGCCTCGAGGATAGTACGCCTGAGTGGAGGTACCTGGATCTGCAAATGAAAAAAATGCACAGAAGGGGCATGAGTACACCACAACGGTACTCAATAAATGCCAAGCCTAACCTCGGTTGGGTAGTGACAAGGAAGGTCAGGGCCCTACTGAGGTCAAACAACATAATATGAATTTAACAATATAAAAACTAGCAGTAATAATTAGTACAACGGTGAGAATAGACAGGTTAATACAAGGTAATAACAACTACTCAAAGAATAGAATAAACACGAAATATGTACAACTAAATACCAATGATAACAATGAGTATCTCCTAGGATACCGTCCTGCAGTCCTTTTCTCAACTGTCCAGTAGATCTCCGGGGATACCGTCTTGTAGTCCATCATATGTGTAAATCCAAAGGATCTCCCGGGATACCGTCCCGTAGTCCAACTACGAATGCGCAGGGGAATCTATCGGGAATCTAACTTGCAGTCCCAAAGTAAAAGTGTAGGGGGATCTACCGGGAATCGAACCCATAGTCCCAAAGTAAACAAACATGGGGAGGGGGGAGCTACCGAAATTCCACATCCGTAGTCCCAATGTAAATGCACAACCACAACCAGAAGATACTCAGAAATGAAGTACAAAAGACAAGCAACAGGTAGTACTAGCCTAGCATGCTTCAGGTAGTACAGTTAAGGCAACTTAAACAATTATGCAAGTTGAATCAACTAAACATGTTTTTCTAATCTAACACGGGTTATAATTGCAAGTAAAATAAGGCAAATATGAAGGAAAACTCAGTCTTAGTATCTTAAGTGAAAATCGAATTTTCAACAATTGGCTCAATTACGCGCTCGTCACCTCGCGTACAAACCACTCAAATACCAAATAACAAATCCTCAGGAGAAAGGCCCCATACACAAGATAAGACAAGCCACTTACCTCGAACCGGCTCCAAAATCAACTAGAAATCATACTTTTGCCACGAGTATCCGATTCCAAATGGCCTAAATCTATTCAATTCAATTGCGTATCGTAAATAACCTCTCAAGCAACTGATTCTACTATTAAATTCAAAGACAAGACGCGAAATTAGGTAAAATGACAAAAACACCCCCCAGGGCAACATCTCGGAATCGGATAACTTTCACATTTTTAGAACCCTCATACTCTCACGAGTCTAACCATATAGAAAGCTCCCAAATCGTAGGTCAAACACCCACTCAAAACTCAATATTTTTTGGTCTATGAAGTTTTACTCAATGTTTTCCAAATTTTGATCCTCAATCCGAATTTTAATGATGGATTTAACTACATAATGATGAAATATAACTAGAAGGGATTAAGGAAATGTTACCTAATAATCTCCTCTTCAAAACCCTCTCAAAATTGCCCTCTCCCGAGCTTAATTTGATTTTTCCAACTTTTGAAATTAAACCCTCGATTTCACTATTTCTGAACAAGGATTTCTGCTTCTGCGGACAAGGGATCGCATCTGCGGTCCTCCTTCTGCGGAACAAGAGCCGCTTCAGTGGTTTTCACTAATTGGCAAAGGAACGCATATGCGATAAAAGGGTCACAGGTGAGAAAACCGCATCAGCGGGGGAACTTCCGTTTCCGCGGAAACTATGGAAACATTGGAGCCCGCATCTGCGATGCCTGAGCCGCTTCTGCGGGAATAGCATCGCTTCTGCAGTTTCCGAGAGAAAGGAGCAAAGCCGCTTCTACAGCCATTTGGCTGCTTCTGCGGTGCTGCATCTACGGTTCCTAAGCCACATATGTGAAAATACCAGAAGCAGCAATGGTTCAGCTGCTGCAACACTTCTCTAATCTTCCCGTTAACCACCCGAAATCATCCCGAGGCCCCCGGGACCTCAACCAAAATCACCAATAATACCTAATATCTCATTCAAACTTGTACCAATCCTTAAATCACCTAAAACAACGTCGAAAACTCAATTAATTCAAGGATTTGAGCCTAAGAACTTCCAGTTTCATTAAAATACACTTTCGATCAAAAACCCAACCAAAACACGTCCGAATGACCTGAAATTTTGCACACACATACCAAATGACGTGAAGGAGCTACTGTAGCTTCTTGAATTCCATTCTGACCCTCAGATAAAAAACTCACTATCGGACTGTAAACTTCAAAAATTCCGACTTCGGCATTTCAAGCATAAATGAGCTACGGACTTCCAAAATACAATCCGAACACGCTCATAACCCCGAAATTACCTAACGAAGCCAACGGAACCATCAGATTTTCATTTCGAGGTCGTCTTCACACTGTTCTGACTACGAACCATTTTTCAACACTTAAGCTCTCATTTAGGAACTAAGTGTCCCAAAACTCTCCGAAACCCAACACCGAACATTCCGGCAAACCAAAGTAGTAGCAATGAACTTAGGGGAAGCAGTTAATAGGGGAATTCTTAAGACGACCGGCCGGATCGTCACATCCTCCTACAATTAAACATTCGTTCGTCCTCGAACGAGCATAGAGAACATACTTGAAGTAGCGAAAAGATGAGGGTAACTGCTGCGCATATCCTACTCGGTCTCCCAAGCTGCCTCCTCGGCGGGCTGACCCCGCCACTGAACCTTCACTGAAGCTTTGTTCCTTGACCTCAACTTTCTAATCTGCCTATCCAATATAGCCACTAGCTCCTCAACATAGGATGGATCTTTGTCCATCTAGACTGCATTGAAATCCAACACGTGTGACGGGTCACCGTGATACCTCTGTAGCATCGAAACATGAAATACCGGATGATCTCCGGCCAAACTGGGAGGTAAGGCATGCTCATAGGCAACCTCCCCAACTCGCCTCAAAATCTTAAAAGAGCTAATAAACCTCGCACTCAACTTTCCTTTCTTCCCAAACATCATGACGCCTTTCATAGGCGAAACCTGAAGCAGAACCCGCTCACCAACCATATGTGAATCATCACGAACCTTCTTGTCTGCGTAGCTCTTCTGTCTGGACTGGTCTGTGCGGAGTCTATCCTGAATCATCTTAACCTTCTCCAATAGGTCCTGAACCAACTCTGTGCCCAATAGCCTGGCCTCACCCGGCTCAAACCAACCCACCGGAGATCTACACCTCCTACCATATAAAGCCTCATACGGCGCCATCTGAATGCTGGACTGATAACTGTTGTTGTAAGCAAACTCTGCCAATGGCAAGAAATGATCCCAAGACCCTCTAAACTCAATCACATACGCACGGAGCATATCCTCAAGAATCTGAATAGTGCGCTCGGACTGTCCGTCCGTCTGGAGTGAAATGATATGTTCAACTCCACCCGAGTGCCTAATTCCTGCCCAGAATCGCGATATAAACTGAGTACCTTTGTCCGAAATAATAGAAGCTGGAATACCATGCAAACGGACGATCTCCCGAATATTAATCTCCGCCAACCGCTCTGATAAATAAGTGGTACACAGAGGAATGAAATGAGTGGACTTGATCAGCCGATCCACAATAACCCAAATGGCATCAAACTTCTTCAAGGCCTGTGGGAGTCCAGATACAAAGTCCATGGTGATGCGCTGCCATTTCCACTCCGGAATCTCTATCTGCTGAAGTAACCCACCCAGGCGCTGGTGCTCATACTTCACATACTGGCAGTTGAGGCATTTAGACACATAACCAACTATATCTTTCTTAATCCCCCTCCACCAATAGTGCTACCTCAAGTCCTGATACATCTTCGCGGCACCCGGATGGATGGAATACCGCGAGCTATGGGCCTCTGCTAGAATCAACTCTCGAATACCATCAACATTGGGCATACAAATCCGGCCCTGCATCCTCAATACCCCGTCATCTCCGATAGTCACATCTTTTGTATCTCCACGCTGAACCTTGTCCTTAAGGATAAGCAAATTAGTGTCTTCATACTGCTGCTCCCTGATACGATCAAATAAGGAAGACCGGGAAACCACACAAGCTAGAACCCGACTGGGCTCTGATATATCCAATCTCACAAACTGGCTGCCTAAGGCCTGAACATCCATTGACATAGGTCTCTCTGAAGTTGGTAAGTATGCCAAACTCCCCAAACTCTCCGCCCGGTAACTCAAGGCGTCGGCCACCACATTGGCCTTGACCGGTTGTTAAAGAATAGTGATATCATAGTCCTTCAGCAACTCTAACCACCTCATCTGACGCATATTTAGATCTTTTTGCTTGAGTAAGTACAAGTAATGATGCCAAATCTTCAAGGCATGAACAATGGCAGCTAACTCAAGGTCATGGACAGGGTGATTCTTTTCATGTATCTTCAACTGTCTGGATGCGTAGGCAATTACCCTACCATCCTGCATCAACACCGCTCTAAGGCTAACTCTCGAGGCGTCACAATAGACAATATAAGACCCCAAACTGGTAGGCAACATCAAAATTGGGGTTGTAGTGAAAGCTGTCTTGAGTTTCTGAAAGCTCGCTTCACACTCCTCTGTCCACTGAAAAGGGGCACCCTCCTGGGTCAATCTAGTCATAGGGGCCGCAAGCGATGAAAATCCCTTAACGCAACGATTGTAGTAGCCCGCCAAACTAAGGAAACTGTGAATCTCTGTAGCTGAGGATGGCCTGGGCAGCCAACTCTGTACGGCCTCTATCTTCCTCGGATCTACCCAAATGCCCTCACTCTAAATCATGTGGCCTAAGTAATAATGCCACAGAACTCAACCAAAACTCACATTTTGAGAACTTTGCATATAACTTCTTCTACCTCAAGGTCTGAAGCACGGTCCTCAGGTGCTGCCCATGATCTTCCCGACTCCGAGAATACACCAGAATATCATCAATAAAAATAATAACGAACGAGTCAAGATATGGGCTAAACACATTATACATCAAATGCATGAAAGCTGTTGGGGCATTGGTCAGCCCGAATGACATAATAAGGAACTTGTAATGACTATACCGAGTCTTGAAGGCAGTCTTCGGGATATCTAGCTCCCGAATCTTTAACTGATTGTAACCTGAGCGCAACTCAATATTAGAAAACACATGTGCGTCCTGAAGCTGGTCAAATAGGTCATCAATACGAGGCAAAGGATAACGGTTCTTCACTATAACCTTGTTCGACCGACGATAATCAATACACATACGCATTGAACCATCCTTCTTCTTCGCAAACAAAATTGGAGCACCCCACAGTGAAACACTGGGTCGGATAAAACCCTTACCAAGCAATTCCTGTAACTGATCCTTCAACTCCTTCAACTCAGGAGGAGCCATACGATACGAAGGAATGGAAATGGGCTGAGTTCCTGGCAACAGATCAATGCCAAAATCTATGTCTCTATCGGGCGGCATGCCCGGAAGATCAACTGGAAACACATCGGGATAATCCCGTACCACTAGAACTGAATCAACAGAAGGGGTATCAGCACTGACATCTCTCACATAAGCTAAATACGTTGCACACCCCTTCTCAACTATGCACTTAACTTTAAGAAAAGAGATAACTCTACTGGGAGTGTGGTCTAAAGTACCACTCCACTCAATATGCGGAATACCTGGCATAGCCAGCGTCACGGTCTTGGTGTGACAATCAAGAATAGCAAAATGGGGCGACAACCAGTCCATGTCCAAAACAATGTCAAAATCAACCATATCGAGTAACAATAAATCCGCTCTAGTCTCATAACTAGGAATATTAACCAAACATGACCGATAAATGCGGTCCACAATAAGAGAATCCCCCACAGGAGTAGAAATATAAACGGGGGCACTCAAAGAATCACAAGGTACACCCAAATGCGGAGCAAAGTAAGAAGACACATAAGAATAAGTAGAGCCCGAATCGAATAAAATTGATGCCTCTCTGTGACAAACCAGTATAATACCTGTAATGATAGAGTCGGAGGCAACCACCTTGGTATGAGTAGGAATAGCATATATCAGGCCCGGCCCCTCTCTTAGGGGCGACCTATATCACCCCGACCTCCACCCCTAGGCAACTAGGCAGGTGGGATAGCAACTGGAGCTGTGATTATGGCCTGAGAACTCTGAGGAGCATGCTGTGGCTGAGAAGTCTTTGAAGATGCACCCCTACCAAGTCTGGGGATATCCCTAACCATGTTGCTTGTATCACCACACTCGAAATAAGCTCTGGGAGCACGCGGTGGTTGTGACTGGCTAAGGCCAGACCTGCTGGACTAACCTCTAAATGCACCACACACAGGAGGTGCACTAGAAACTGGAGGTGCATAGTAATGCTCCTGAGGTATAGGCAGAGCTGGAGCACTACTGGCTGCTAGAGGAACTGAATGAACGGGGCGACCCACATAACCCCTATCATGACGACCTGCTACTGGGGTACGGGCACCAGAGTAGTGGCCCGACTCTTGAGACCTCTTAGCCTCCCTCTCCCCTCGCTCTCTGGCGAGCATACCCTCAATGAACTTGAGAATTCTCGAGCCATGTTAGATCTGATGGGTGGGATAAGACCCTCAATGAACCTGCAAACTCTCTCCCGAACTGTAGCAACCAAGGCAGGTGCATTCCTGGACAATCTGGTATAGCAGATAGCATACTCCGAAATGGTCATAGCAACCTTGCTCAAATGCTCAAACTCTGTGCGCCATGCGTCCCTGAGACTCTGGGAGACACACTCTCTCGTAAAGATATCCAAGAACTAGGTCCAAGTCAGTGAAGCAGCCTCGACTGGACTGTCTATCTCATAAGTGCGCCACAAACATAGGCGGCTCCCCAAAGCTGAAAAGCACTGAAAGAAACTCCACTGGACTCCACTATGCCCATAGTGCAAAGAATACGGTGGCACTCCTCTAGAAATTCCAAGGCATCTTCTAATGCTAATCCACTGAATACTGGGGGATCATACTTCTTAAACCTCTCAAGCCTCCGTTGCTCGTCCTCTGAAGCACCTGACCCGGCCTCGGGCTGAACTGGCACTGCAGGCGGTGCGGGAATAATCTTGAGAGCCTGCTCAACCTGCACTCGCTGCTCAGAAGTACAAACGGTGGGAGTCTGTGCTCTTCCCCCGGCGTTAAAGGTGGCTGCAGCAAGGGGAAGCAACCCTGACTGAGCCAAGGTGGTATACATACTCATGAACTGAGCCAAAGTCTCCTGGATGGAGTAGTAGTGGCAGTAGTAGGCGTGCCAGGTGCCCGGGCTCCGGTTGGATCTGCTGATGGTGCCTCGATGCAGCTCGCACAGGTGCTCGCTGCACCACGTGCACGTCCTCGACCTCTCTCAAGGCCCCAGCCTCTGACGGCTGCAGGAGGGGGCACGGTTGCCTAATCATCTCGCGTAGCACGTTTCCTCACCATCTGTGAGATAATAGAAGACAAAAGTTTAGAATTGATGTCAAAAATATCTCACGACAAGGAATTCAAATGAAATGAAAATTTTTCCTAAACAGTTACATAGCCTCTCGTAGGTAAGTACAGACGTCTCCGTACCGATCAGCGGGACTCTAATAAATCGGCCTGTGTTTTGTGACTCCTATGAACCTAGATCTCTGCTACCATCTTGTCACGACCCTAGTTCACCCTCCATGAATAGGTCGTGATGGCACCTAGTTCCTACAACTAGGTGAGCCTAACAATGCGCAAATTAATATTTCTTGTGGAAACATTTAATTAAACTAAGCAAAACTAGAAGAAAATGGTATATAAGTGCCACTTGGCATTTACAACTCAAAATAAAACACGGAAGTCTACAATCTCATCCCAAAACCCGGAAACTCACGGGAACCACAGTCTAATAGAAATTTAATATGATGCTCTAGCTCCAGAATGTATAAACAACTGAAAGAAAAGGATAGATTAACTACTAAACCTAGAACAGAATAGAGACTCCTGGTTTGCGGACGCGGCAGATATGCCTCGAAGTATCCGCTAGATCTCTCCGCCTCGAGGATAGTACGCCTTAGTGGAGGTACCTGGATCTACACATGAAAAAACATGCGTAGAAGGGGCATGAGTACACCACAGTGGTACTCAGTAAGTGCCAAGCCTAACCTCGGTTGGGTAGTGACGAGGAAGGGCAGGGCCCTACTGAGGTCAAACAACATAATAAGAATTTAACAATATAAAAATTGAGAGTAATAATGAGTACAACGGTGAGAATAGACAGGTTAAAACAAGGCAATCATAACTACACAAAGAAAAGAATAAACACCAAATATGTACAACTTAATACCAATGATAACAATGAGGATCTTCCAGGATACCGTCCTGTAGTCCTTTTGTCAACTGTCCAGTGATCTCCCGGAATACCATCCCGTAGTCCATCATATGTGTAAACCCGAAGGATCTCCCAGGATACCATCCCATAGTCCAACTATCAATGTGCATGGGGATCTATCGGGAATCTAACCCGCAGTCCCAAAGTAAAAGTGCAAAGGGATCTACCGGGAATCGAACCCGTAGTCCCAAAATAAGCAAACAAGGGGGGAGCTACTAGAATCCCACATCCGTAGTCCCAATGCAAATTCTCAACCACAACCAGAAGATACTGAGAAATGAAGTACAAAAGACAAGCAACAGGTAGTACTAGCCTAGCATGCTTCATGTAGTACAGTCAAGGTAACTTAAACAATTAGCCAAGTTGAATCAACTAAACATGCTTTTCTAATCTAACACAGGTTATAATTGCAAGTAAAATAAGGCAAATATGAAGGAAAACTCAATCTCAGTATCTTAAGTGAAAATCGGATTTTCAACAATTGGCTCAATTATTAGCTCTTCACCTCGCGTACAAACCACTCAAATACCAAATAACAAATCCTCAGGGGAAAGGCCCCATACACAAGGTTAGACAAACCACTTACCTCGAACCGGCTCCAAAATCAACTTAAAATCACACTTTTGCCACGAGTATCCAACTCCAAATGACCTAAATCTATGCAATTCAATTACATATCGTAAATAACATCTCAAGCAACTGATTCTACTATTAAATTCAATGACAAGACTCGAAATTAGGTAAAATGACCAAAATGCCCTTCAGGACAACATCTCGGAATCGGATAATTTTCACATTTTCAGAACCCTCGTACTCTCACGAGTCTAACCATATAAAAAGCTCCCATATCGGACTTCTAACACCCACTCAAAACTCAATTTTTTTGGTCTATGAAGTTTTACTCAATGTTTTCCAAATTTTGATCCTCAATCCGAATTTTAATGATGGATTTAACTACATAATGATGAAATATAACTAGAAGGGATTAAGGAAACGTTACCCAATAATCTCCTCTTCAAAACCCTCTCAAAATCGTCCTCTCCCGAGATCAATTTGATTTTTCCAACTTCTGAAATTAAACCCTCGATTTCACTATTTCTGAACAGGAATTTCCGCTTATGCGGACAAGGGACCGCATTTGCGAAACAAGAGCCGTTTCTGCGGTTTTCACTAAAAGGCCAGGGACTGCATCTACGACAAAAGGGTCGAAGGTGAGAAACTGCATCTGTGGGGGAACTTCCGCTTCTGCGAAAACTAAGGAAACATTGGAGCCCGCATCTGTGATGCCTAAGCCGATTCTGCGGGAATAGCACCGCTTCTGTAGTTTCTGAGAGAAAGGAGCAAAGCTGCTTCTGCGGCTATTTAGCCACTTCTGCGGCACCGCATCTGCGGTTCCCAAGTCGCAGATGCGAAAATACCAGAAGCAACAATGGTTCAGCTGCTGCAACACTTCTCCAATCTTCCCGTTAACCACCCAAAATCATGCTGAAGCCCCCGCGATCTCAACCAAATGAACCAATAACACCTAATACCTCATTCAAAATTGCACCAATCCTTAAACCACCTAAAACAACGTCGGAAACTCGATTAATTCAAGGATTTGAGCCTAAGAACTTCCAATTTCATCAAAATACACTTTCGATCAAAAACCCAACCAAAACACGTCCGAATGACCTGAAATTTTGCACACATGTCCCAAATGACATGATGGAGCTGCTTCAACTTCCAAAATTCCATTCCGACCCTCGGATCAAAAACTCACTATTAGACCGTAAATTTTAAAAATTCAAACTTCGGCATTTCAAGCCAAAATGAGCTACGGACTTCCAAAATACATTCCGAATACGCTCCCAACCCCGAAATCACCTAACGAAGATAACGTAACCATCAGATATCCATTTCGAGGCCGTCTTCACACTGTTCCAACTACGGACCATTTTTTAACACTTAAGATCTCATTTAGGGACTAAGTGTCCCAAAACTCTTCGAAACCCAACACCGAACATCCCGGCAAACCAAAATAGCAGCAATGAACTTAGGGGAAGAAGTTAATAAGGGATCAGGGTGTTAATTCTTAAGACGACCGAACGGGTCGTCACACCACAGGTACGAATATGATAGATAACTGGAGCTTCAGCTCCATTGAATTTTCAAACTTCACTCGAGAATTGTCCGATTGACGCTCGGGGCCCTTATGCCCTGCCCGAACATACCGACAAGTTTGAAATCATAAAACGGACTGGCTGGAACCCTTGAAACACCCGAAACAATGCTATATCTAAGAATCACCCCCTAAAACCGATTAAAATGAACTTATGAACTTCAAGTTCTTCAATATACTTCCAATGAGACGAAACACACTTACACTACTCAGATTAACACCAAATTTTGTGTGAAATTCTTAAATGGAAATACGGAACTATTCCTAGTCTCAGAACTCCATTCGAACCTCGATAACACTAATACCCGCTCCAAACAAAATATTTAAGAACTTAGAAATCCTTAAGGAATCAACTTTCACTATTTAGGCACCAAAATGCTCACAGTCATCAAAAACCCGATCTGGACATACGCCGAAGTCTGAAATCATCATACAAAACCTGTTGAAATCTTCAAATCTAGATTTCGAGGTCATTTACTCAATGCATTGACTGAAGTTAAGCTTGGCCTTTTAAGCCAACCTTGAGGAACCAAGTGTTCCGATTTCAACCCAAACTTTTCCAAATCCCAAACCAACCATTCCCGCAAGTCATAAATCAATAAAAACAAGTATGGGAAGTCTTATCTAGGGGAACGGGGTTCTAAAAAGCAAAATGACCAGTCGGTTCGTTACATTCTCCACCTCTTAAACAAATGTTCTTCCTCGAACAGGTTTTGATTCATACCTGAAGTGGAAAATAAGTATGGATATCTGCCTCGCATGTCCTCCTCGGACTCCCAGGTTGCCTCCTCGATTTGTTGGCCCCTCCACTGGACCTTTACTGTAGAAATCCTCTTGGATCTCAACTGGCTCTCCTGTTTATCAACAATGGAAACGGGCTCCTCCTTGTAGCCCAACCTCTCGTCTAGCTGAATAGTGTTGAAGTCTAGCACATGAGACAGGTTGGCGTGATACCTCCGAAGCATAGACATGTGAAAAACTAGATGAACTCCCGATAACCCGGGAGGTAAATCAAGCTCGTAAGCAACCTCTCTAACTCGTATCAACACCACAAAATGGGCCAATAAACCTTGGGCTTAACTTGGCCTTCTTCCCGAATCTCATAACACCCTTCATTGGCGAGTATTTCAAGAGAACCTTCTCATCGATCATGAATGATACATCACGTACCTTCTGATCCGCTTAACTTTTCTATTTGGATTGTGCTGCATGAAGCCTTTCCTGAATCAACTTTACCTTTTCCAAGGGATCTTTCACCAAGTATGTACCATACAACTTAGCCTCACCAGGCTCAAACCACCCGATAGGAGAACGACATTGCCGACCATATAAAGCCTCAAATTGAGCCATCTCGATGCTGGACTAATAGTTGTTGTTGTAAGCAAACTCTGCCAAGGGCAAGAACTGATGCCACTGCCCTCCAAAGTCGATCAAACATGCTCTAAGTGTGTCCTCCAAAATCTAAATTGCTCGCTTTGACTATCTGTTGGTCTGAGGATGAAATGTTGTGCCGAGCTCTATGCGTGTTCGCAACTCACTCTAAACGGCTCTCCAGAATTGGTAAGTAAACTGAGGGCCTCTATCTGATATGATGGAAATAGGCACATCATGCAACCGGACTATCTCTCGAATGTAAATCTGAGCCAACCTCTCTAAAGAATAAGAAGTCATCACTAGAATAAAGTGGGCCGACTTTGTCAACATATCGACAATGATTCAAGCGCATAAAACATCTGCAATGTCCGCAGAAACCCGACTACGAAGTTCATAGTAATGCGCTCCCACTTCCACTCAGGTATAGGCATCAACTGTAATAAATCCACCTGGCCTCTAGTACTCATACTTAACCTGCTGACAATTCAAACACCGAGACACATACTCAACTATGTCTTTCTATATCCGTCGCCACCAATAATGTTGTCTGAGGTCATGATACATCTTCGTAGCACCTGGGTGAATAGATTATCGCGAACTATGTGCCTCATCTAGAATCCTCTCCCTCAAGCCATCAAAAATAGGAACACATAAGCAATCTGGAGTCGTATGACACAATCCTTGCCAATAGAAACCTCGTTGGCACTACCCTGTAGAATCATTTCCTAATAACTGCCAAATATGGATCCTCGAACTGTCGAGCCTTGATCTGCCCCAAAAGTGAAGATTGAGCAACAACACACGTAAGAACTTGGTTGGGCTCTGAGATGTCCAACCTTAATGGTCAGTTAGCCAAGGACTGAATGTCCAAAGCTAATGGCCTCTCCTCTGCTGAAATGAATGCCAAGCTACCCATACTCTCTGCTTTCCTACTCAAGGCATCCACGACCACATTTGCCTTGCCCAGATGTAAAAATGGTGATGTCATAATCCTTCAGTAACTCAAGCCATCTACGTTGCCTCAAATTAACGTCTCTCAGCATGAACAAATACTGCAAAATGTAATGATCAGTGTAAACCTCACATGAAACCCCATACAAAAAATGCCTCTATATCTTAAGAGCATGAACAATCGCAGTCAACTCTAGATTGTGCACATGATAATGCTTCTCATGAATCTTCAGCTGACGTGAAGCATATGCAATAACTCGCCCTTCCTGTATCAATACACAACCTAATCTAAAATGTGAAGCATTGCAATATACTGTATACATCCATGAACTGGAAGGCAATACTAGAACTGGTGATGTATTCAAACCTGTCTTGAGCTACTGAAAGCTCGTCTCACAATCATCAGACTAGAGGAAAGGAGCACCCTTGTGGGTGAATCTAGTCAGAGATGATGCAATAGATGAAAATCCCTGCACGAATCGCCTGTAATAACCTGGTAACCATAGGAAACTCATGATCTCGGTCACTGAAGTAGGATGTGTCTGACTCTGAACTGCCTTAATCTTCTTGTGATCCACCTTAATACCCTCCCCTGACACAATATAACCTAAGAATTCCACTAACTCTAGCCAAAACTCACACTTGGAGAACTTAGCATATACTTTTTGCTCCTGCAAGGTCTCAAACACTACCCTCAAATGCTACTCGTGCTTCCCCAGGCTACGTGAGTATATCAAGATATTGTCAATGAAGATGACGACAAAAGAATAAATATAAGGTCCGAACACCCTATTCATCAAGTCCATAAATGTCATTGGGGCATTAGTCAAGCCAAAGGACATCACCGGACACTCATAATGACCATATCTAGTACGGAAATCCAATCTTTAGAACATGTGAATCCCGAATCCTCAATTGATAGTACCCTAATCTTAAGTCAATCTTAGAGAACACCCTAGCAGCATGCAATTGGTTGAGCAAATCAACAATGCGCGACAATGGGTACTTGTTCTTGATGGTAGCCTTTGTCAACTAGCAGTAATAAATTCACATCTGCATGGTCCCATCCTTCTTCTTTACAAACAAGACTGGTGCACCCCAAGGTGATAGACTTGGTCTAACAAACCCCATTGCTAACAACTCCTCAAGCTGCTCCTTCAACTTTTTCAACTCTTTCGGAGCCATGCGGTACGGTGGAATAGATATAGGCTGGGTACCTAGAGCCAAATCAATACAGAAATCAATATCACGATCGGGTAGCATGTGAGGAAGGTCAGAAAGAGACACATCAGCGAACTCCCGGACTACTAGAATTGAATCAATCGTCGGAAACTCTACGATGGTGGCTCGAACATAAGCTAGATAAGGCAAACACCCCTTCTCAACTATATGTCAAGCCTTCAGAAAAGAAATAACCCGACATGATGTATCAACTGAGGAACCCTTCCACTCCAACCTTGGAAGCCTTGGCATTTTTAACGTAACAGTCTCGGCATGGCAATATAGGACGGCGTGATATGGAGATAACCAATCCATGCCTATGATGACCTCAAAGTCGATCATGTCAAGTAATAAGAGATCTGCTCTAGTCTCGAAATCGCAAAATGTGACCACACAGGACCAGTAGATCTGATCCACAACCACAAACTTGCCCACATGAGTGGATACAACATGAGTTCCTAAAGGCTCACGAGGAATATCCAGGAAATGAGAAAAGAGAGATGAAACATATGAATAGGTAGACCCTGGATCAAATAGTACTGAAGCATCCCTACTGCAGATGGAAATAATACCTATGATAATAGCATTTGAGGCCAACACATCTGATCTGGCCGGAAGGGCATAAAATCAAACTGGGGCAACGGCTCGCTGGTCTCCACCCGACTGAGTAGTAGATGGTTGACCTCTCAGTATCTGGCCTCCACCGTTAAGACAACCCCTACCCGTCTGTCCCCTACCTCTGGGAGGCTGGGCAACCGGTGCTGCAATAATAGGCTACTGACCCTACTATATTGCCTTGCCCCGAAGTCTGGGCAAGTCCTCTTCATGTGACCCAAATCTCCACACTCTTAAAAACCTCTCGGCACCATAACCTACTTTCTGGAAGCCTGGGCCTGATGGCCTGAATACCCACCGGAGGAACTCTGAATAGCTGGCGGACGATATGAACTCTCTGGCATAGCACAAAAATAGGAACGAAAAGAACCCTGGGGACCTGAATACCCACTGGA
The DNA here is from genome assembly GCA_026770625.1 of Nicotiana glauca. Taxonomy (NCBI): domain Eukaryota; kingdom Viridiplantae; phylum Streptophyta; class Magnoliopsida; order Solanales; family Solanaceae; genus Nicotiana; species Nicotiana glauca. Next base: position 88,564 of record MU745407.1, read on the forward strand.
AGAACCCTGAATAGCTGGCAGATGGTAGGAACTTTCTGGGATGACGCTGAAATAGGGCACGCTGTAGCACCTCAAGGAGGTGGTGGTGTGGAATGTGGGGCCTGCTAGGATGACCCTTCCCAAACTGACCTCTGCCCTAGTTGGGCACCTCAGAACTCTCCAGAGAATTGATCCCTCTTTTCCTGCTTCACCTGCTCTCTACCTCTCAGATAGTAGCCCTTAATCCTCCGAGCAATCTCCACTACTAGCTGATAAAGAGTCCCCATCTCCACCTCTTGGGCCATGTTGACCCTAATGCCAAAATGCAACCCTGTAACAAACCTGTGCACCCTCTATGCGTCATTAGGAAGTATCATTAGTTCATGGCGAGATAACTCAGAAAACCTCGCCTTATAGTTGGTCATAGACATCTAACCCTGCTCAAGCTGCTCAAACTGATACCGTAGCTTTTCCTTCTTAGAGGGTGGGATATACCTGTCCAAGAATAACTGTGTGAATTGACCCTATATGATGGGAGGATAACCTACTGGCATGCCAAGAACATACGACTGCCACTATCTACGAGCCCTACCCTCCAGCTGGAAAGTAGTGAAGTCAACCCCATGTGACTCCAATATCCTTATGTTGTGTTGTATGACTGTGCACCTATTAATGAAAATGTGCATCCTCATGACGCTCACCCCCGAAGATAGGAGGGAGTAGCCTGGCCCGTCTATCCAATAACTTCTGCGAATCACCATCCGCAACTAGTCTGGGCTTGGGTACCACTGTAGCAACTGGCTAAGCCCATCCATGGGTAGTGCATTCGAAATCTGATACACTAAAACTGTATGACCAAGAGCCAGAGAAGTAAGTGTATGTGCTCCCCCTCCCACCTGTGATGTAGCTGGATCCACTGGAAATAACCAGCCTGAGTCGTGGTGTCCATGAACCGCAACATACGGCCCGTGACTTCCTAGAAACCCGATGATGTCATGAAGTCCGCCTGGGTAGAATCAGTTGCGGGCACCTCGCCCTTCTCCTCAATTATAGGATCCCCCACAAGATCCGCCAGTGGTGCTACTGGAACGACTCTGGGATTCCCTCATCCCTTACCTCTGGCCAGCACCCTCCCCCGGCCTCTAGCAATAAGGGGAACAGCACTTCCCGAGTCTGGAACATCGGTCGTGCATGTCCACACCATCTGTGAGAGAATACAAGAGGGAAATTTAGTATATAAAGAGTAGTTTGTTAACACCCTATAGCCTCTTGAAGATAAATACAGACGTCTCTGTACCGATCCGCAAAACTCTATTAGGTTTGCCCGTGACTTGTGGGACCTACATGAACCAAGTGCTCTAATACCATGTTGTCACGACCCAATTTCATTATCGGTCGGGATGGCGCCCAACACCATTGTCAGGAAAGCCAACCTCAAAATATTAGTGAGTTCTCATTTTACATTACCAAAACAATTCCAGCATTTTCCGTAATTTGAAATTGAAACAAGTGTTATTTAACAACATCAAATAATAACTATAAAACCCAAAAGAATAGTCTACCAATGTGTGTGCCACGACCTGGTGTCACAAGTATATGGGCATGCTAGTAGAATATACAAAATAATAAATCTATCCTCTTATCTAAAATAGAATAGACAGTCAAAAACAAAGAAAGACTCCATCATGCTGCGGAATGGCCTAGGAAGAGAGCAGGTCATCGTGGAAATCTCGGCCTACTATCAAGAATGCGCACCAGACTGGTAGCCAGATATACCTACCTCAGATCTTGTACAATTAAATACAAAGGCATAGTATGAGTACATAAACAATACGTACCCAGTAAGTATCTCGTCCAATCTCGAAGAAGTAGTGACGAGAGGTTGAATCGACACTTACTAGGGTCAAATAATATAAGAAAGTGTTTTGCTAAGCATGGATGTCACAAATAAACAACAATTTATAGGAAGAAGTGATAGGTTCTTTCGTAGATAATATTGAAGATAGCCACTTACATTTCGGGGCATTTAACACAGTTCAAATCACAGAAAATACCGAGCAAGAAGCATGCACAAATAGTGTCGAGGTCATACGGCCCGATCCAACATAAAATAAAGTGTGCACTTTTGGAGGGTCGAATGGCGCGAACCATAGATACATTTATTTCCCCCCTCGCAATCATACATGTGACGTAGTCAAATATAGTTAAACACAACAACAGTCAAACAAAAATATATCAGGGAAGCAATTACTCAAAGAAATGTCAACTTATCATTAAAAGGTCAAGAAACTGATGTTCTTCTTTATGAATTCGTTTTCCATATTCAACATGATTTAAGCAATCCAAATTGACCATAGAGTTACAAGAATAGCACATATAGCATACTTTTAGGTCCTAGACTACCCGGACTTAAGCATAATAGTGGCTACGCACGGACTCTCGTCACCTAGTGCATATGTAGCCCGCGTATTTAGTGGAAAATTATTCAATTATTTCACCTATGGGAATAATTCCCTCTTATAAGGTTAGAAAGGATACTCACCTCGCTCTAAAGCGTACTTCCAATATCAAGAACATGCTCAAACCCTCAATTTGGAGCCGAACAATCCAAAACTAAATAAACGAGGTTGGAACTAGTCAATACAAGCTCAAGAGTTCTCATTCTAACTATTAAAGTAATTTTCCAACCCAAAACACAAGTTTTCTAAAATCCATCCCCGGACTCACGTGCTTGGATTCCGGAAATTTTTCTGAAGAAAGTTGTTCTCTACAACCTAAGGATCAAGAATATATAATTTCTACTTTATTCCATAACAAATTTCGTGGTTAAATCTTATTTTTATCAAAACCCTAGGTTTTGCTCTAATCCCATGACATTTCACTAATCTTTGTATGTTAATCTACCCAAAACCCTAGTATTAAACTCACAATAAGTAGAAATAACTTACTTGAAGATACTAGGTGAAAATCTTCTCTCAAGAACCCCAAAATCTCCACACTCATGACTGGAAATGAACCAAAAATGGCTAACACCTGCAATAAATAAAGGTCACGACTTTAGTGATTTCCGTATCTGCGGTCTTGAGTCGTACCTGTGCCTACTGCATATGCGGAAAAGTGTCTGCTTCTGTGGAAATTCTGTTGGACCGCTGGGCCGCTTCTGCAGCTTTTCGCTTAGCCTACCTTGGCCGCTTACGCGAGCTCTCAACCACTTCTGCGGTCTCGCGCCTGAGGCTGACCAACCATAGGTGCGGTTATGACAGATAACTGGAGCTTCAACTCCTTTCCAAATTTTCGAACTTCACTCGAGCCTCGTCCGATTGACGCTTAGGGCCCCGAGCCCCGCTTGAACATACCGACAAGTTTGAAATCATAATACGGACTCTCTCAAACCCTCAGAATGCCCAAAACAATGCTACATCTAGGAATCACCCCCAAAAACCAATTGAATCTAATTTATGAACTTCAAATTCTTCAATTTACTTCAAATGCAATCAAACATACTTACAACACTCGGATTGACACCAAATTTTGTGTGAAAATCTTAAATGGCAATACGGAACTATTCCCAATCTTGGAACTCCGTTCGAAACTCGATAACACAAAATCCCGCTCCAAACCAAATATTTAAGAACTTCAAAATCAATAAGGAATCAACTTTCACTATTAGCCACCAAAACGCTCCCGAATCATCCAGAACCTGATCCGAGCATACGCCCAAGTCTGAAATTATCACACGAACCTGTTGAAATTTTCAAATCCGAATTCTGAGGTTGTTTACTCAGAAAATTGACCGAATTCAAGCTTGGACTTTTAAGCCGACCTTGAGGAACTAAGTGTTCCGATTTCAATCATAACTCTTCTAAATCCCCAACCAACCATTCCCGTAAGTCATAAATCAGTAAAAGAAAGAACGGGAAGTCTTATCTAGGGGAATGGGGTTCTAAAAAGCAAAACGACCAGTCGGGTCGTTACACGTTGTAACGACCCGGCTGGTCGTTTTTAGAATTTACGCCTCGATCCCCCATTAAATGCTTTCCCTAAGTTCATTTCTGCTATTTTGGTTTGCCAGGACGTTCGTTCTAGGATTCAGAGTGTTTTGGGACACTTAGTCACTAAATGAGAGCTTAAGAGTTGAAATATAGTCCGTATTCGAAACAGTGTGAAGACGACCTTGGAATGGGAATATGATGGTTCAGTTAGCTCCGTTAGGTGATTTCGGGGTTGGGAGCGTGTTCGGAATGTTATTTGGAGGTCCGTAGCTCTGTTAGGCTTGAAATGCCGAAGTTTGAATTTTTGAAGTTTCCGGTCCGATAGTGAGTTTTTGATCCGAGGGTCGGATTTTAATTCCGGAGGTTGCTGTAGCTTCGTCATGTCATTTTGTATGTGCGTGCAAAATTTCAGGTCATTCAGACAAGTTTTGGATAGGTTTTTGATCAAAAGTGTGTTTGGTTAAGTTTTGAAGTTTTTAAGTTCTAATCATTGAGTAATTCGTATTTCCGGCGTTGTTTTAGGTGATTTAAGGATTTGAGCAAGTTTGAATGATGTTATAAGATATGTCCGTAGGTTTGGCTGAGGTCCCGGGGGCCTCGGATGTGTTTCGGATGCCCAACTGGGCATTTTGTGTTGTGGAAATATTGCAGGTTTTCTGCTGTTATTGCTGCAGGTTTTTACCCTCTACGATCGCATACTCTTCAATACGATCGCGTAGTGTAATTCTAAGGGTGGCCTTTTTCCTTCAATGCGATCGCATAGTTCCCTCCTGCGATCGCATAGTTGATGTTTTCCCTTCTCCGCGATCGCAATGACCTTGGTGCGATCGCATAGCTTTGTTAACTTACCTTACGCGATCGCAGGCCTCCCATTGCGTTCGCATAGAGCATTTTCCAGGCCTTCAAAATTTCTTCTACGCGATCGCATAGTTTTTCATGCGTTCGCGTTGAATTGAATCACTGGGCAGAATATAACTTCTCAAAAACGAGGGTTCATCCATTTTTACAAAAACTCAAGCTAGAAAGCTCGGTTTTGGGAGATTTTTCGAGGGTTTTTCAGAGGCAACTATTGGGTAACGATTCCTTACTCTCTTATTATTTATACCCACTAATCTAACCTCGAATTCAACCTTTAATTTCGGATTTTGAATGAAACTTGGGGTAAAATCCTTAGACCTAATAGTGACGATTTGAACGGGCATTTGACCTCCGATTTGGGAGATTTTTATATGGTTAGACTCGTGAGAGTACGAGGGTTCTGAAAATGTAAAAATATTTC